>ML304945.1:7923-26794 GCA_005239505.1 Nicotiana paniculata
CCCCCCCCCCCCCCCAGAAGGGTCCCATAGACAGAAAAAGGAAAACGCAAAAAAGAAGGAAAATCTACTCTTCGCCATCACTGCTGTCCGAGCCGCTTTTAGAGCCCTCATCCGACGTAGTCGGCATTGCTGATTCCTCCTCCAGGGCCCTGGCTTCTTCGATCTTTGTCGAAAGATCGATTCCCTTAGCTCTCACTTCCTCGAGGGTTTTCCTCCTGGCTTGGGTGCGGGCATGAGCAACCGCCCGAGCTGGTTTTAGCTCGGCTTTCTCGGATATCTCCCTGGCCCGGTCATTTGTAGCAGCGGCATGCCTATTGTATGCGAAAACAAAATCATCGGCTTTGGTCCTGGCCGCATATAGTGTGGCATCCTCCTCCTAGGAACCTCGAAGAAGTTCTTGCATTGACGATAGCTTCTTCCGAAGCGCGTTCTTCTCCGAAGCCGAGTCATCATTCAGCCGAGCTAGCTCAAGGATTTTGGCATCCCTAGCCACAACATCCTCTCGAAGCTACGCCATCAGGGAATCCTTCTGCCTAATCTGAAAAGCACAGAAAACAAATCGATCAGCGCCAATCATTGTAATTGGAGATAAAGTTGTGAGCACCAGAGTACCTGCTTGAGGAAGTCGACCTTCTCTCGAAGTGTTCTCTCAGAGGCTGCCCGGAGGTTGATCAATTCCTCCTCTTTCCGGGCACACAAAGCCTCCAGCTCAACAGACTCCGACATGAGCTTCTCAAGCTCCCCTGATGAGCCAACTCATCTTGCATCTTGGAGAAGGCTTGGTCATATAGCTTCTTGACGTGCAACACAGAGGAAGAACATTAGAAAGCAAGAATAGAAAGTTTAAGAATAGCAGATTATTTCGAGAATATCACCTGCTTTTGGAGCCTCTCGACCTCTTCGACGTCAACGGAGGCATCAACATATGTCTCCTCCTCCACCCTTTCAAAATAGTCTCCGAACACATCATCCTCTCCACGAGAGGTCTCTAAACCAGGAGTATCCCTGACTTGGGCATCTCGTATCTCCCCTGGAGAAAATGACGGTCCTCGTCACTACTTCGCCGAGGTTAGACTCGGTACTTATAGAGTACATGGGGTCGGTTGTACTCATACTACACTTTGCACTTCTTGTGGAAATTTTTGAGTCGGTCCCAGCGGCGGTTATTAGCTTGCTCGGATTTGACAGCTCGTGGAGACTTGAGGTACATTTGTTCAGCGCCCGCAACTTCTGAAGTCCCCTTCCTTTTTTATTTAGCTGTGTACTTTTCTTTCAGACAATTTCATGTTATTTCAGACCCTTATTAGTACTATTCTATTAGCTCGTGAACTTGTAATACTAGGTCCAGGGTTGTATCAAATATTTTAGTTATTTTATCTTCCGCACATTAATTTGAGTTGTTATATTTATTTCATCTTTTTCTCATTATTTAATTTAATTTAAACTGTTGAAAAATGAATAAATTGTTCTAACATTGCTTGCCTAGCAAGTGAAATATTAGGCGTCATTACGGTCCCAACGGTAAGAATTTCAGATCGTGACAGCTAGAGGATAGGTTGGAGAAACTTTTTGAAGTTTTTCGTTTTTGTTTTTCTCTTTTTGACGACGTTCTTGATATTCTTGAGAATTATTTTTAAGAAAACAAAATAAAGATACAGGGAGTTAAAGTTGCTCCTGGTAAGTACTCATAGAATGCGATTTAAATCCCTTTTAATACTCTTTATTTACTAACCCTAACTGGGTCATGGTCAGCCCTTAGGTTAGCCAATGTTGTGTTGCTCGAAATAAACCTATAGCATTATTTTCTTGGTCAAAATGGACAATTGTAATTAGTTTATTTATATATTATGTGAAAAAATTGAATAAATAGAAGTTACATTGTAAATGAAAGTTGAATTAATTTAATAAATTGAATTATTAAAAAAATAAATAAAACAATATCAGTAATCAAATAATTTGAATGTCCCAAAATAAAAACAAACGGACGGAAAATAGTGAAAGCCGTGTTCCTTGCGCTGTAACAAAGATATAGATGCCTTGAAATAGACAATGCATAACAAGAAACTTGAAAAGAAAAACAAAATTAGTAAAAATAACCCATTTACGTTTGGACACCGGAAATCCCCCCCTTATTGCAATCCTTTTTCAGGGATGCAATTTCTTGGAAGAGGGATTCTGTGCTTCATTTGAATAATAATCTTGGGAGCAAGTGAAATGGGGAATAAGGCGAGAGCTTTCGTTCTTTCTTCCCCGTTTCGTCTGCTCCTCTTTTCCCTGTTATATTCCTTGATCTCTTTCCCCGTGGCCGTTCGTGGAGACGAAGTTAATCTCTTGAGATTGCCTTCTGAACAAGACAACCAAGAAATCTGCCCCTTGACGCCCCGGTTGGTAACCGATCATTATTCTTGCCCCGTTAAGTGCTTTCGTCCTGACCCCGTTTGCGGGGTCGACGGTAAAACCTACTGGTGTGGTTGTGCCGATGCAGGTTGTGCGGGCGTGCGTGTGGTGAAACTAGGTTTTTGTGAGGTGGGAAATGGAGGGTCTGCACCGGTTTCAGGCCAAGTTCTTCTTTTGCTTCACATTGTTTGGCTTATATTGCTTGGTATTTTTGGATTGTTTGGCCTTCTTTGATTTATTGATTTGATCAATGTGTATTGTTTTTCTTCGGGGTAAAGGAAAAAAGATTGATCAACTCTCTTTCTCGCTACTTGATTCTGTCAGCTTCTTTTTTTTTTCTTTTTTGTTAATATATCATTTTCTCTACCTGATAGAGGTTAGAATTTTTTAGTTTTCGACAGTGTGTTTTGTAAATCCAGTCTTTGAAGTAGTAAATTAATGTTTCCGCTGTCTGAGGGAAATTCATGGCTTATTGTTTTAGGGTTGCCCTTTTTTCTCCTCTTTGGTTTCCTTTTTTTGTTTAAATCAATACGATATACCAAGATTCAGACATTTCACATCATTTTTTACTTAAAAGATTCATATCTCAATGTTAATTGCAGTTGTATTCGACTCATGAACATGACTAACTTTAGTTCTCTGCAAGAAACACACTTTGCTTCTCTATCTATTGCTCGAACCATCTCCATTTGCACCCTTTTTACGCTGGACTCGCTCTGAGCTCTATATACGACAAGTAAAAGATAACATTTGTAACGGGAAGAATATGTCGCACAGATTTGTCATAAAGTCATTATTGTCACGGATTTGTGAAAATTTTTTGACTCTCACAAATTCGAGTGTTGTCAAAATTTTGTGAAAGATGGAATCTTGTTTAGTTTTTTTTTTAATATCCTCCTTGCGTGGAAGATGTGTAGGGTAAAATTGGTTTATATATTAAACGATCGAATGGCAGCGTGACACGTGTTGTCACGACCGAAACCGCAGGGCCGCTACGGGCATCCGATGCCTTACTTAACTGAGTACCAACATAACTTATCTTTCTTATCATACTATCATAGGTAATTGAGCTGGAAAGGCTGTAAAGAGATAACCAGAATAAAACATAAGGCAATACTGGACATTGAACGACCTAAAATGATATTCAAACTTATACATGTGACATACGAGCATGTAAGATTGAAATGGTCATTTTTATACTCAAAATGTAGGCCGACAAGGCCATTCTATCATCTATATACATGACAACTGTCTACAAGACTCTAAGAGCACATAGACATCAGAAAGGTCAGGACAGAGCCCCGTCATACCAATCAATACATGTCCAAAGAATATTGACCAAATAGGCAACATCATCTAGTTGTGGATCAATGTACATGTATAACTGAATGCAATGCATAATGACGCAAGTCAATAAGATCTCTCGGAATGTCATAAAATCAATATGCCTTCGTTTAATATAATGAAATAAAATTTATCAATTTACGTATTTTCTGAGACCGATGAAAAGACGATGTAATAATAGGACACATGGGGAATCAAGAACATAGGCATCCCTAGTACCTCTAAGAATGGAGTCATTAGTGAAAGTTGCATGTTTGCTCGTATCATTTGCTTCTCCTTCGATTACTTGGTACAAGTATACATATTTTCGCCATTGAGGGTTCGATTATTCTACGTGGACACGGTTTATTCGACTGTTTGGTCTGATACATCATTATCCGTCGAGACCCTTTTTGGCATTGTTTACCTTGAAAATGGTAATTATAATTATATTTGATTTTGTGGTTCTAAAAATACGTGATCAATTTTAATATCAATTGTTTAGGAAATAGAAGCTAAATGAGGCGTGAGAAAGTGAAATAAAAGCGAGGGATAACAAGATTTTGCAAACCGAGCAACGAGAAAATAGGATCTCGAGGTTGATCTGAAAGGGCCTCGAGGTTGAGCTCGGGGGCATGATAACGGGCAGTCAAAAGTGATTCGAAAATGTTGAAGGCTTCTGGGGTGGCCTCTTTATGATTAATAATGAGAAATGAATGAAGAATGATTAAAGAATAATAAAATGAAAGACAATAAATCAATGAGACAATTATAGAGAATGTTTGAATTTGGAAGCAGAGAATGTTCTTAGTCTTGTATATTGAGTATCCTGTGTTACAAAGTGACAAAGGTCCCCTTATATATAAGGGAGAATCCCAACATGGTACATGTGTAATTATTACAAAAGGGAGATGGCTGGCACAGCCATTTAATTCCACGGTACGGGCATGTACTATTTTTGCAGACTTGGTCAGCTTTAACCACGTGCCTTTGGTAAGTTCCCGCTTTCCTGCTTTCCCATAACACTCCTCGATGTTTTCCTGCTCCGAGGTACGTCAAATCCTTGGAATACTTCCTCGAGGGGTGCACCTCAGGGATGAAATTCGAACTCTACTCTGATACATCTGAGGTCGAGGCTCGGAATGCTAAAGAAGCCTGAAAATTGATCTTCCCCGGTTTCACCGTATACAAATAGTCCCCGCGTTTGTTGGAGTGAAAAGACAAGAAATGATTTAAATTCACCAAACTTTTAGCACTGTTATTATTCCGTTACACATGCCACGTTGGCGGCTGATGTGATAGGAGGGATGCTTCACATTCACACAATTCTTGAAAAGATTTGAATTTATTACGGCGGTTGGCTGCCCTTTGGCTTTCACCAACGAGCGTGGTTGGCCCCTATAAATACTCCTCCTCTTGTCCTTCATTCTTCATTACTTCTTCTAACCTTTCAAAGAGAACCCTCATTGCTTTCTTTCTATATCCTTTTTTCTTATCAGTTCTTTCTTGTTCCCTTCGAAATCTTTTACCAGAAAGGACGGAGGCCTCCACAATTATTCCATGAGATGATAAAGCCTCCTCATCTTTACATTGTTCAAAGGGTAAGGTAATGATACCCCCAAATCTCGAGGAGTGAATCCCTGGTTCCTGAGACGTCCTCCGATTTCAAGGTTGATAAACCTTCATCGAAGCCGGGGCGATGTGAACCCATATCCCGATATATTAGCCTGATAACAAACACCGAGGAGGTGAAGGCCGACTTCCGCTGGGGAGATGCGGTTCAAGTGGAGATTCCTTCTCGGGAGGAAAACATAACCCTCCATAAAACCGGCTTCCTCAGTGTATATACCTATCCATTTACCCTGGGCCCGGTAAGGCCGTCTTCGCCGTTGATAGACCCCGTGGTTCTCGATTTCTGCAAGCGATATCAAGTGACGCTCTGCCAGGTTGATCCAATATTCTGGTGCATTGTTACATGATCAGGCATTTTGCCAATATGATCGAGGGGATGCCTTTAACCCTCGAGTATCTGATTAGAATGTACAATCCCCGTCTTTACCGGCGCGGTCTTATCAAACTTCATCGCCGGGCTTCGAAGGCTTTCTTTTCTTGTATTGAAGAAGACAAGGATAGAGGGTGGCCGAGCCGCTTTATTCGGGTTAGGACCTCAAATTTGATTTCATTTGAAAGGATGTCGTTCCCTGAGGAATGGAATATGAATCGTAAGTTAATACCTTTAATTTTTCTTCGTGTTAACTTTCCCTTGAACTAAGTCCATTTGATGATGTAGCTGTTGCGTGGTATCTCGACACGGTTAAGGATCTTCCGAGCTGGGTTTGACGGCTTGATTCAATCTGCCCGTATGCTGAGCGCGTATGGAGCAATCTGGCCAGGGGTCAATGGGAAGCTAAAGATCATGGTGGGGCTCTCCTTCTTGCGATACCTAAGTTCCTTTTTAAAGGGGATGTCTTCTGAATATACTCTGACCTTTTATGTTCTGTGTTTCTGAAGGCCTAGGGGAGGCCTCTTTGATGAGGGAAGCATCGTCTAAGGAAGCAGATATCCCAAACTAAATGAGGATAGAATAGAAAAAGGGAACCATCGACTGAGTTTTTGGGGCAATCGAAGGCTATAGTGCAAAAGTCCAAACCCGACTCCGCGGCTTTAAACGAGAAAAATGGTTTCCCGACATCACCCGAAGGAGGTAAAAATGTAACTGCTTCTGCGTCTGCTGATCTGATCACCAAAGAGTTGAGGGCTTCTAAATTAATAGTCGAAAATGTCATCCTCCCTGGGGCCGAAGGGATTTTTGAGGGTAGTTAAGATGATGTTCCTGAGTCGATTGTTATCCGAGATGTTTCTCGAGCCGAAGTACATTTGGCGGATGAGATGCGGGAGCTCGGATACAAGCCGAAGGTCCCGATTGATCTATTCGGGGTCATTGATGTAGGAGATTCTCTGCCAGTTTCAACATTTTCTCCGAGGGAGACACAGGATGCCCGTAACATAGAATCTTCCGATACGAAGGTGCCTCTTTGAGGGAAGGACGTAGTCGAGGGGCTCTTCACTATGGCCGATAATAATCCCGATCTTAATGCCATGTTTATTTTCGAGGAGGCTGAAAGGCCTTGCAAACAGGTAATTTCTTTGTTGATTGTTTTGAGCCTTGATTAGCATTTCATTGACCCTCATTCCTTCATGCTTTTAGGCAAAAGTGCTTTATAACCGGACCACGGCCAAGTTCCAATCTGAGCTGACCCATTACGAGGGGGAGTGCAGTAGATTTTTATTGGAGGCGAGCGAGCTCAGGGCTCTTCTTGAAGGAGGAAGAAGAGCTAGTCCTCCGAGCCCTTTTAGAAATGGCATCTCAGAAACGGGGTGATCTTGATGAGCAGGTAACATAGCTTTCTGTATCTTTCATATTGGTTCTCGCCTGCAATCAGTACTTGACACTTATCAGGCTGATCTTGGTAGCTTAATGAGAAAGATGCCCTGATGCGGGAAGGATTCGGAGCCAGGGACGCTGAGATCTTTGGGTTTAAGTAGTGCGTGAATGAGATAACTTCTGAGTGAGAGGCCCTCCAAAGGAAGTTAACCTCGCTTGAGGATTGCCATCGGGAAGCAAGGGCTGAAAGCAGCAAATATAAAGGCCTCCATGCTGAATCGGTTACCTCGCATTATTCGATTAAGGCTGAAGTCGATGCGCTCATAGATTCGTATAAGGTTGATGATGATGCTGCAAATGCCCAGGCCAAGAAAGCAGCCGAGGAGGCCGATCTTAGGCTTGCCCGAGCTCTAGAGTATGCTTGATTAAAGTCTCGACGACAGGCTCTCGAGGATATACATGCAGGGGGGCTCGATTTATCCACTGAGATAGAGAGGGTGAAGACCCTGGAAAAGGAATTGGAGGCCTTGCTTGCTTTCGAAGATGATTTGAGCAGTGGCTCGGAAGATGACGGAGATGAGGGTGAAATCCCCAAGGGGTCAGAGGTTGTTGAAGATCTGGGGGCCAAAGGCCAAGCCGCTGTAAGCATAACCTCCGAGGGAGCCGTTGAAAGCACGCCCCACTGGTAGATTTTTTTTTAGTATTCTTTCCTGTACAAGGTCTTCGACTTTAAGCTTTGTAAATATGCTTCATGAACTTTCATCATATATAAAAAGCATGTTGTTATTCCTTGTTTCTTTTCTGATTTCTTGAAATAGCCTTCGATGGCTTTCGATGATTAGTCCGATGAATGGGATTTAGAAATGAATCCCTTGGGCTACAAATTGTACCTGAGCTTTTTTTTAGGCTGGCATTTAAGTTCTTACGCATTGGGTTCATACAACCTTTAATGTGGCTGATGACTTAGGCTCTTACGCGTTGTCCCTTAGGCAATTTTTGGTTAACCGTTTCAGGCTCAGTTTCCGAGTCGGATTCTACTCGAGCTTATAGGCCCTTAGGTTTTTAAATCGGTCCTGAGGCGTTTCAGGTCGGTATGACCTCTAGCTGGCGACTTGAGCTCTTACGCTTTGGGTCGGTACGACTTTTAGTGTGGCTGGCGACTTGGGCTCTTAAGCATTTGGCCTTTAGGTGCATTTAATTAACCATTTAGGGCTCATTCTCCGAGTCGGATTCGACTCGATCTCATCGGCCCTTAGGTTTTTAAATTGGCTCTGAGGCATCTTGGGTCGGTACGACTTGTAGCTGGTGACTTGGGCTCTTACACTTTAGGTCGGTACGACCTTTAGTGTAGCTGGCGACTTGGGCTCTTACGATTTAGGTCAGTACGACCTTTAACCGGTTCTTTTCGAAGTTCTTTCGAAGTTCTTGGAGACCTGTGATTTTATGGTAATAGTCAGACGTCTCCGAGTCACTTTTAGTTTGGCCGGAGCCTTATAACGGTGGTCATTTATATTTTTCCGTAGCCTTTTTTCGTCCCCGAGTGAGATAGCCTCGGCGTCTATATCGAGGGTATGCCTTTTGAGGGGTCTTACAAGTTCAATATATAGCCTTGACTTTGATATCGGAATTATGCCTTTTTAAGGTCTTATGAGTCAGTACATGCCTTGTTTGAGGTCTTATAGTTTTGATGTTTCCTTATGGAGGGATTATGAGTTTTAAGGTCCTAGCCCTGAGGTCTTATGCATATGAGTCGACTGTCGAGAACAGTGCCTGATCCAGAGTTGATATTGCCTATGGAGGGCTTATGTTGTTGATGTTTTTGGTAACTCGATGAAGTGATTGTCGTGGACAGCCCCTGAGTCGAGGTTATGCCTCATGGAGGGCTTATAAATTTGGAGTTGTCGGCCCTGAGGTCTTATGGATTTGATGTTGCCTCGAGGAGGGCTCACATTGGTGCCTTATGGAAGGTTACGAGCTCGAGGTTGCCGACCCTGAGGTCTTACAGCTTTGAGTTGCTGCTGACTCGATGGGGTGATTGTCGTGGACAGTCCCCGAGCTAGAGTCGATGTTGCCTCATGGAGGGCTTATGTTGTTGATGTTGCCTCATGGAGGGCTTATGTTGTTGATGTTGCCTCATGGAGGGCTTACGAGCTCGAAGTTTTCGTCCCTAAGGTCTTACAGCTTCGAGTTGCTAGTGACTCGATGGGGTGACTGTTGCGGACAGTCCCCGAGCCAGAGTCGATGTCGTTTTCGGGCCCTGGGGCCGTTCCTTGTGAATATAGCAAACTTTTATGACATGCGAAGTGTTTTGATGATAGAAGATTTCTTTCTCCGATTACTTGGTACAAGTATACATGTTTTAGCTATCGAGGGTTCGATTATTCTATGTGGACACGGTTCACTCGACCATTTGGTCCAATACATCATTCTCCTGTCGAGACCCTTTTTGGCATATATTAGCAATCTCCTGGGGGAATGCCCCTCAGTATTTGAGGTTGGTCGGAGAGAAACCTTGAATACTTGATGAGTTCTCCTCAGGTAGCATATGGGTGTTGCCTCGTTAAAAACCTCGTCGGTAAAACCCATGTGGGATAAAATTCCGATGCGAGGGAAAAAGAGTGCAACGCATGCTTTAAAACCCAAGTCCTTTGAGGTGTCTTTCATTGGGCACCTGCAATGAATTATTGTGAAGCTCAAAATGAAAAAAAAAGGGAAGAGGTTATACCTTAGCAATAATATCGCTTGAGCATTGATATGTTCCAATTGTTTGGAAGTTGCTAGCCTTTCATGGTGCCGAGTTTGTAGGACCCTTTGCCGATTATTCCAAGGACGCGGTACGGTCCTTCCCAACCCGAGCCTAGCTTCCCTTCATTAGGGTTTTGAGTGCTCAGGGTGATTTTTCTTAGGATTAAGTCCCCAACTCCGAAATATCGTAGGTTTGTTCTCCTGTTATAGTATCTTTCGATTCTCTGTATTTGGGCAGCCATCTGCACCAGCGAAGCTTCTCGCTTCACGTCTAATAGCTCGAAGGCCGTAGTCATAGCCTCATTGTTCAAGTGCTTGGTGTCATTTCAGAATCTGGCACTAGGTTGTCCCACCTCGACCGGTATCAAGGCCTCGGACCTGTATACAAGAGAGAAAGGCGTCTCTCCTGTGCTAGATTTAGAGGTTGTCCGGTATGCCCACAGTACCTCGGGCAATATCTCCCTCCATCTCCCTTTTGCATTTTCTAACTTCTTTTTTAATTTTTGAATGATGGTTTTGTTCGTGGACTCGGCATGACCATTTGCACACAGGTGGTAGGGTGTTGATAAGATTCTTTTGATTTTGTGATCTTCAAAAACCTTCATTACTTTGCCTCCGATGAACTGCCTCCTGTTATCACACGTTATCTTGGAGGGGATCCCGAATCAGCATATGATGTGATCCTAGATGAAGTCGATGAATTCTTTTTCTCTTACATTCTCATAGGCCTGTGCTTCCACCTATTTTGAGAAATAGTCAGTCATAAATAGAATAAATCTGGCCTTACCTGGTGCCGTTGGTAGGGGCCGACGATGTCCATTCCCCATATCATAAAAGGCCATGGTGACAAGACTAAATGCAGTTGTTCGCCGAGTTGGTGGATCATTGGCGCAAATCTTTGACATTTGTCACATTTTCAAACGAATTATTTGGTGTCTTTCTCCATATTGTCCCAATAGTAACCCGCCCTGATCACCTTTCGAATTAAGGAATTGGCACCAGAGTGATTTCCACAGGTGCCCTCGTGGATTTCTCAGAGTACGTAGTTGGTGTCTCCCGGCCCTAAGCATACTTCCAAAGGTCTATCGAAGGTTCTTCTATATAGAGTTCAACTTTCGTCGAGTGAAAATCGGGCTGCCTTGGTCCGAAGGGCCCTTGACTCTTTTTGGTCTACGGGTAGCTTCCCACTTCCCAAATAATTGATGTACTTACTTCTCCAATCCCATGTCAGGCTGGTGGAGTTGATTTTGGCATGGCCTTTTTTAATCACCGATTTGGATAACTGAACAACAGCACCTGGGAGAATGTCGTCTTCTTCGACAGACGATCCCAGGTTTGTAAGTGCATCAGCCTCGTTATTCTACTCTCGAGGTATGTGGACAAGGGTCCATTCTTTGAAGCAATGCAAAGTGACTTGAAGTTTGTCTAGGTATCATTCCATCCTGTCCTCGCGAACCTCAAAACTTTCATTTGCCTGGTTTACTACTAGAATAGAATCGCATTTTGCTTCGATGATATCCGCTCCTAAGCTTTTGGCTAAATCGAGACGTGCAATCATAGACTCATATTCGGCTTCGTTGTTAGTCAACTTTGTAGTTTTTATATATTTCTAATCAAGCCACCCGTAGGTGGTTTCAGAACTACGCCAAGCCCGGACCCTTTCACGTTTGAGGCACCGTCGGTGAATAGGGTCCATACGCCCGATGTTGTGCCCATTTTTAGTAAAAGTTCTTTTTCTACCTCGGGCAGGAGGGCGTGCGTAAAGTTGGCCACGAAGTCCGCCAAAATTTGGGAATTGATAGCCGTTTGGGGCTAATATTCTATATTATACCCCCCGAGCTCGATGGCCCATTTGGCCAGTCGACCTGATAATTCGGGTTTATGCAATATATTTCAAAGAGGATATGTTGTTAAAACACATATATGGTAACACTGAAAATAAGGCTTCAGCTTCCGAGACACACTTATTAATGCAAGAGCTAATTTTCTAAGTGTGGGTACCTGGTTTCAGCATCTCCCAGTGTTCGACTCACATAGTAGACAGGGAATTGCGTACTTTGCTTGTCTCGAAACAATGTGCCACTTACCACCACCTCGGACATTTCCAAATACAGATATAGCATTTCGTCCTCCTTCATAATGTGGAGCAAAGGCGGGCTTGAGAGATACTGCTTTAAACCTTCCAAGGTGTGTTGGCATTCCGAGGTCCATTCGAAGTTGTTTTTCTTTTTAAGTAGGGAGAAGAAGTGATGGCTCCGATCTGATGATCTCGAGATGAATCGGCCTAATGCTGCTATCCGTTGGTCAGTCGATGTACGGCCTTCACATTATTTACCACCGTGATTTCTTCGATGGCCTTGATTTTTTGGGGGTTGATTTTAATCCCCCTATTTGATACCATGAAGCCTAAAAACTTGCCCGAACCTACGCCGAAGGCGCACTTCTCGAGGTTGAGCTTCATGTTGTAGCTCCTAAGGATGTCAAAAGTTTCCTGCAAATGAGTCAAATAGTCCTCTGCGCGCAGGGACTTAACTAGCATGTCATCAATGTAAACTTCCATAGATTTTCCTATTTGATGTTCGAACATCTTATTAACTAAGTGTTGGTATGTGGCCCCTAGGTTTTTTAGTCCGAAGGGAATTACATTGTAACAGTACGTGCCATATTTTGTAATGAACGAATTTTTCTCCCTATCCTCAGGGTTCATGTGAATTTGATTATACCTGGAGTAGGCGTCGAGAAAAGTGAGGATCTCGTGGACAGCCGTGGCATCAATCAAGCGATCGATGTTGGGCAATGGGAATGAATCTTTAGGGCATGCTTTATTTAAGTCTTTGTAGTCTACGCACATTCTCAACTTGTTCCCCTTTTTGGGAACCACTACTACATTGGCTAGCCATTCGGGATATTTTACTTCCCTGATGGACCCTATTTTGAGGAGTTTTGTTACCTCATCTTTGACAAATGCATGCTTTATCTCGGACTGAGGCCTCCTTTTCTGCTTCACCGGTTTGAACCTGGGGTCGACGTTTAGCCGATGGGTGGTTATTTCCGGTGGGATCCCTGTCATGTCTAAGTGGGGCCAAGCAAAGCAATCGACATTGTTAATAAGAAATTGAATGAGTTTTTTCCTAAGTTCGGGGGTTAATCCCGTTCCCAGGTATACCTTTCGATCTTGAATATGTTCTACCAGGACAGCTTACTCCAGGTCATAGACCGTTGATTTTTGGTTGCGTCCGATTCTTCGAGGGCGACGAAGGTTGGAGGAGTAAGGAAGTCTTATTCATCATCCTCGGGGGTCTGCTCATTTCTTAATCCCTCTGAGGTGGAGTATATGGGTTCCGGTGTCATGTCGTGCACGGCGAACATTTTCATTTGCTGCGTGTTTCTCCCCATACACTGTTTTCATGCCATCTTTAGTTGGGATTTTAACATCTGGTGGAGAGTTGATGGTACCGCCCTCATGCGGTGTATCCACGGCCTTCCCAGCAGGGCGTTGTATCTCGTGTTACCCTCGATGACATGAAACTTGATATCCCGAACCGTACCGGACACACTGAATGGGAGGGTGATTTCCCCCTTCGTTGTTTCGCTCGTCATCTTAAATCCACTGAGGGATCGAGAGTCGGGTACGATTCGGTCGAGCAGCTCGAGCTGCTCCACTACTTTTAACCTGATTATATTGGCCGAACTACCTGGATCCACGAGCACACGTTTAATTTGAACATTATTTAAGAGAAAGGAAATTAACAGTGCATCACTATGTGGCTGGGACAGGGCTTCGATATCTTCTTCTCTGAACACAACAGTTCCTTCGGGCATATAACTTTGACTATGTTCTTTGATGATAATGGGCACTTTGGCCCATTTGAACATAGGCTCTTGTGGGACATCGGTCTCTCCAATAATCACGTGAATGACGTGCTGGGGTTCTCCCAGCCCATTCTCCCCATTTGATCCTCCTTCTCAGAAGTGGTTCTTGACTCGACTGTCGAGAAATCCTTGAAGATGCCTTTTGTTGATAAATTGGGCCGCTTCTTTTCGAGCGAGAATCCTCCGAGCTTTGTACCGACCTTCTCCGCATGTGTTTCTATCTGTACAGGAGCTTATGTTGACATGCAGAGTGTTGCGTGAGCTTTTATCAACGGGGATCTGTATTGGTGCCCCTTCAGGGTTTTATGATGGCATGCTGGTGCCTGAAGCAACTGCACCGTTTTCCCCGTGACCCTTAGTACCATTGTTTGCATGTGCATTTACTGAGTAGACAT
Source organism: Nicotiana paniculata (assembly GCA_005239505.1). NCBI lineage: Eukaryota > Viridiplantae > Streptophyta > Magnoliopsida > Solanales > Solanaceae > Nicotiana > Nicotiana paniculata. Next base: position 22,042 of record ML304945.1, read on the forward strand.
TTTTTGACCTGAAATTGAAGATTCTTGGACAAGAAATAGCGTAAAGAATTACTTGTGTTTTTAGAAAACCAGCACTAAAACAATCACTATTATTTTTAGCCCCACGCGGCGCCAAACTGTTTACCTTAAAAATGGTAATTACAATTATATTTGATTTTGTGGTTCTAAAAATACGTGATCTATTTTAATACCAGTTGTTTAGGAAATAGAAGCTAAATGAGAGGTGGTAAAACGAAATAAAAGCGAGGGATAACAAAATTATGCAAACCGAGCAACGAGAAACTAGGATCTCGAGGTCGATCTTAAAGGGCCTCGAGGTTGATCTTGGGGGCTTGATAACGAGCAGTCAAAAGTGATTCGACAACGTCGAAGGATTCTGGGGTGGCCTCTTTATGATCGATAATGAGCAATGAATGAAGAAAGACTAGAACAATAAAATGAAAGACAATAAATAAATGAGACAATTATAGAGAATGTTTGAATTGGGAAGCAGAGAATGTTCTTAGTATTGTATATTGAGTATCATGTGTGTTACAAAGTGACAAAGGTCCCCTTTATATATGAGGGGGAATCCCAACATGGTAATGTGTAATTATTACAAAAGGGAGATGGCTGGCACAGCCATTTAATGCCATGGTACAGTCCTGTACTATTTTTTCAGACTTAGTCAGCTTTAACCACGTGCCTTCGGGAACTTCCCGCTTTCCTGCTTTCCCATAACACTCTTTGATGTTTGCCCTGCTCCGAGGTACGTCGAATCCTCAGAATACTTCCTCGAGGGGTGCACCTCAGGGATGAAATTCAAACTTTGCTCCGATACATTCGAGGTCGAGGCTCGGAATGCTAAAGAAGCCTAAAAATAGGCCTTCCCCGGTTTCACCGTATACATGCATATTTAAATTTCTTCGAGGAGGTGATCTCCCGGGAGGATGTGCCATAGTATTTGAGGTCGATTGAAAAGAAGCATTGAATACTTGTTGAGTTCTCCTTAGGTAGCATATAGATTTTGCCTCGTTAAAAACCTTGTCGGTAAAACCCTAGTGGGATAAAACTCGATCGAAGGAAAAGTGTGCAACGCATGCTTTAATACCCAAGGTCTTCAAGTCGAAGGGTGTTGTTGTGTCTTCCATCGGACACCTGTAAAGAATTAGTGCGAAGCAAAAAACGAAAAGGGAGAAGGTTATACCTTAGCAATAATAGTGTTTGAGCATTGATATGTTCCAATTGTTTGGAAGTTGCTCGCCTTCCATGGTGCCGAGTTTGTTGGACCCTTTGTTAATTACTCCGAGGATGCAGTACGGTCCTTCCCAGATCTGGCCTAGCTTCCCCTCATTAGGGTTTCGAGTGATTAGGGTGACTTTCCTTAGGACTAAGTCTCCAACTCTGAAATATCGGTGGTTTGTTCTCCTATTATAGTACCTTTCGATCCTTTGTTTTTGGGCGGCAATCCAGACCAGTGAAGCTTCTCGCTTTTCATCTAATAGCTCGAGGGTTGTAGTCATGGCCTCATTGTTTGAGTCCTCGGTGGCATGTCAGAATCTGGCGCTTGGATCTCTGACCTCGATCGGTATCAAAGCCTCGAACCCATATACCAAAGAGAACGGTGTCTCTCCTGTGCTCGATTTAGAAGTTGTCTGATACGCCCATATCACCTCGAGCAGAATTTCTCTCCATTTTCCGTTCGCATTTTCTAATTTCTTTTTCATGTTTTGAATGATGGTCTTGTTTTTGGACTCGGCCTGAACATTTGCACATGGATTGTAGGGCGTTGATAGGATCCTTTTGATTTTATGACCTCGAGAAACTTTGTTACTTTGCCTCCGATGAACTGCTTCCCATTATCACACGTTATCTCGGAGGGGATCCTGAATCAGGACATGATGTGATCCCAGATGAAGTCGATGACTTCTTTTTCTCTTATCTTCTCGTAGGGCTGTGCTTCCACCCATTTTGATAAGTAGTCGGTCATAAATAGAATAAATCTAGCTTTACCTGGCGTCGTTGGTAGGGGACCGACGATGTCCATTCCCCATTTCATGAACGATCATGGTGATAAGACTGAAAGTAGTTGTTCACTGGGTTGGTGGATCATTGGTTCAAATATTTGATGCTTGACGCATTTTCAGAAGAATTCTTTGGTGTCCCTTTCCATGTTGTCCCAATAGTAACCTGCTCTGATCACCTTTCGAATTAAGGAATCGGCACCAAAGTGATTTCCGCAGGTGCCCTCGTGGACTCTCGGAGCACGTAATAAGTGTCTCTCGGTCCCAAGCATACTGCTAGGGGCCCATCGAAGGTTCTTCTATATAGAGTTCCATTCTGGTCGAGTGAAAATCGAGTTGCTTTGGTCCGAAGGGCCCTTGATTCTTTTGGGTCCGTGGGTAGCTTCCCACTTTCCAAATAATTGATGTTCTTATTTCTCCAATACCATTTCAGGATGGTGGAGTTGATTTCGGTATGGCCTTCTTTAATCAACGATTTGGATAGCTGAACAACAGCCCCGGGGAGTATGTCATCTTGACATATGATCCCAGGTTTGTGAGTGCATCGGCCTCGTTGTTTTGCTCTCGAGGTATGTGGACCAAAGTCCATTCTTCGAAGCGACAGCAAAGTGACTTGAAGTTTGTCTAGGTATCATTGCATCATGTCCTCTCGAACCTCGAAGCTCCCATTTTCCTTATTTACTACCAGAAGGGAATCACAATTTTCTTCGATGACTTCCGCTCCTACGCCTTTGGCCAATTCGAGACCTGCAATCATGGCCTCATACTCGGCTTCATTGTTAGTCAACTTTGCAGTTTTTATAGATTGTCTAATCATGCCCCCCGTAGGTGGCTTCAGAACTATGTCGAGCCCGGATCCTTTCATGTTCGAGTCACCTTTCGATGAATAAGGTTCATACCCCTAATGATGTGCCCGTTTTTAGTAAAAGTTCTTTTTCTACCTCGGGCACAAGGGCGAGCGTAAAGTCCGCCACGAAGTCCGCCAAAATTTGGGACTTGATAGCCGTTCGAAGCGGATATTTGATATCATATCCCACGAGTTCAATCGCCCAATTGGCTAGTCGGCCTGATAATTCGGGTTTATGCAATATATTTCGAAGAGGATATGTCGTTAAAACACATATACGGTGACATTGAAAATAGGCTTCAATTTTTGAGATGCACTTATTAATGCAAGAGCTAATTTTTCCAAGTGTGGATACCTGGTTTCAACATCTCCTGGGGTTCGACTCACATAGTAGACAGGGAATTACGTACCTTGCTCATCTCGAACCAACACGCCACTTACCGCTACCTCGGACACTACTAAGTACAAGTATAGCGTTTCTTCCTCCTTCGGGGTGTGGAGCAAAGATAGACCTGAGAGATACCATTTTAACTCCTCCAAGGCGTGCTGGCACTCCGGAGTCTACTCAAAGTTGTTTTTTTTTTTTAGTAGGGAGAAAAAGTGATGGCTCCGATCTGATGACCTCGAGATGAATCGGCCTAACACCGTTATCCGCCCGGTCAGCCGTTATATGGCCTTCACATTGTTTACCACCGTGACATTTTCGATGGACTTGATTTTGTTGGGGTTGATTTCAATCCCTCTTTTTGATACCGTGAAGCCTAAAAATTTTCCCGAACCTACACCGAAGGCGCATTTCTCGGGGTTAACTTCATGTTGTAGCTTCTAAGGATGTCGAAATTTTCCTGCAAATGAGTCAAATGTTCCTCTGCGTGCAGGGATTTAACTAGCATGTTATCAGTGTAAACTTCTATGGATTTTCCTATTTGATGTTCGAACATCTTATTAACTAAGCATTGGTACGTGGACCCTATATTTTTTAGTCCGTAGGGCATTACATTGCAGCAGTATGTGCCATACTTCGTGATGAATGAAGTTTTTTCCCTATCCTCGGGGTTCATTTGAATTTGAGAAAGGTGAGGATCTTGTGGCCAGCCGTGGCATCAATAAAGCGATGCTTTATTTAAGTCTTTATAATCTACGCACATTCTTAATTCGTTCCCCTTTTTGGGAACTACTACTACATTGACCAACCGTTCGGGATATTTTACTTCCCTGATGAACCCTATTTTGAGGAGTTTCGTTACCTCGTCTTTGACGAACGCATGTTTTACTTCAGACTGAGGCCTCTTTATTTGCTTCACCAGTTTGAACCTGGGGTCGACGCTTAGCCGATGGGTGGTTATTTCTAGTGGGATCCCTTGTAGGGCCTCGGAAAAAAAAACTTCACTATGTAATTTAAGGTTTTGTGGTGTCAAGGTAGGTAATACATTGTACTTCCGGAGTTTTGGGATTGAACGATGCGCTGATGAGTTGAAAATTTTTCGTCGCAGCTAGACCAGGCTTTAGGTAGATAAAGCCTGGATAAACCCAGGTCAGACCAAGATTTAGGTAGATAAAGCCCGGGTAAAGCCAGGCCAGACCAGGCTTTAGGTAGATAAAGCCTGGATAAACCAGGTCCAATATGTTGGACTATCCATTTTTCTATCTTTATAACCCGACCCCAGACCCATGTAAAACCCATTCCCCCTCACTTTTAACGACCATCTGATAATATAGAGAGAAACAAGAGTGAGTTCTAGAGAGATAAAGTCCCCAACTTCATCAAATTGATCCTCCTTCATCACTCAAGCTTGGAACTAATAAAGCAAGACACAAATTTCTTCACCATAAGAGGTACGCTTCCACCCCATTACCCTTAATGCTCAGATTCTAGTTGAAATGAAACACACATAGGTTAGTT
>ML304946.1:0-17058 GCA_005239505.1 Nicotiana paniculata
GTGTGATAATGGCCCACAATTCATAGGCTCACAAATCACGGAATTCTTCGAAAGTTGGCAAATTAAGCGGATCACTTCAACACCGTACCACCCCGTGGCTAACGGTCAAGCTAAGTCAATGAATAAGGTCATCATCAATAATCTAAAGAAGCGACTGGATAAAGCCAAAGGAAACTGGCCTGATGAATTACAATCGGTACTATGGGCATATAGAACAACTTCAAAAATAGCCACAGGAGAAACTCCATTCGCACTTGTTTATGGCTCAGAATCCTTAATACCTGTGGAAATTGGCGAACCAAGCATAAGGTTATCAACAGTAACGGAAGGTGAAAACAACGATGAACTAAGGATCAACCTAGACCTGCTCGAACCACGGAGAGAAGCAGCATTGATACGGATGGCAGCTCAAAAACAAATCATAGAGCGTTATTACAACCGTAAATCTCATCTCAGGTACTTTAAAATTGGGGACTTCGTCCTCAAAAAAGTNTCAGGTATCACACATTCGATTTTATTTTGAACATTTAAAAAATTTTACTAACTTTTTAGATGATAGGCACAAAGCTAACCCATCACCAAATGATGATATTAGACCTACAAAGACACGAGGAAATAACACAATTCCCGGTTTAGGGTTACACTTTCTGATGGACGTTTTAAAAAGGGGTTAAGCAGTCATCATCTACAAAAAACTGTATAACTTCGAGTCCGGAATGTTTTTCCTTTTCAGGAAAAGGACCACAAGGAAAGGAGTAATCAAGTGCTCGAGATTTCATTCTTCAAAGCTCAAACACTTGGGGGATTATATAGTATGGAAGGCTAAGACGAAGACTATCAGAAAGTCAAAAGCTCGAGCCTAAAGACCCATCTACCCAATGAAGACAAGTGACACGAGCAGAATCGAAAGAAATCAAAAGAGCCATCCAAATACAAAGCCTAATGCAAAAAGCAAAAACCTTCGAACATATTCAAGTTGAAAGGCAACATGTTAGTCACGAGAAAGAAATGTACATCTTTATACTTATTCGAAACTGTTGTAACAAAAATAGTTAGGGGAAAAAGACCATCATCAATATACTCATCAAAAAACTGTTCTCGAATAAAGCAGTTATGGATGAAAGATCTAAACCCTTGTATTTGTTCAAGAATCTGTTATCAAATAAAAACAGTTACGAATAAGAAAACATTTCCCTCGTACTTATTAGAAAACTGTTTCCAAAACAGTTGCGGGTAAAAACCCCAATCTTTATAAAAATTGTTACTAGTGAAAAACAATTATTTCCTTGTATTAATATCGAAAAACTGTTACCTAAAACAAAAACAGTTGCAAGCGTGAGTTTTAGACGATAACCAAACACATGTAAAATGTCATGGAATTTCAAACAAAAAACTTTCTTTGGAAGCATTCTTAAACATGTGTAAAATTCCTATCACTCTATTGCATTATCATGAAGTTGAGACTACTTCTTCATGTCGATTATAAAGGGACCTCTTCCATAAACTATGCCTATTACAAAAAGGCACACATTTAATATGACACCGTGCCTACTATAAAAAAGGTACGAGTAGTCTAAAGCATTCCACATTCAAAACTCGAAGGTAAAACTAAAACCTCAAAAATTAAAGCATGCAAAAGACTTAAAGAGTGAAACAGAAACTCAACAAAAATCGAACTAACATTTATATATTAAAAACGGCTAAAACTAAGTATTAACTTATACTTAGCCGTATAAGATTTTTATATTTACATTATGGTGCCCCTAAGTTGTCATTTGGGGACTTAAAGGAAATCTAAATTTACCCCCGATGGGATTGGGGGTAACCACCAATTGATACAAATAAAAAGAAAAAAGAGATAAACCAACTAGATCTTTTCAAAGAGAGGGGTTGACTTCAGAGGCAGAAGGAGCGGGAGAAACTGAGGATGAAAAGGCATGAGCAGCTGGAATCTCACCATCAGGTGAAGAGAAGTTATGACCCTGTTGAGCCTTCTCCATGGCTTCCTTAGTTTTGGCTATTTCAGCACTAAGGTCAAAACCCTCTTGACTCATCTCCATCAATGTGTCAAGACGAGAATTCATATACGCCCAGCTCACATCGACATCAGCCACCTCTTCCAAATCTTCATAATCTTGTGCCCACACTTGAAGCTCAGCTCTCAGCCCGTCCTTCTCCGCCTCCGCAACTTCATGAGCGTCCCTTAATGGAACAATAGAATCCTCTAAAGCTTGAGCTTTGTCTAAAGACCTTCGAAGATCTTCTTGAGTACGAGTGAGTGATTGCACGAGATCGACTGAGTATTCTTCCTTCTTCCCCAGCAAGTTCTTCAAGTCTCTAATCTCCTCTGAGGCACGGGATAGCTGCTCTTCGAGCGAAGACTCCAGAACACTCTTGTCTTTGTCAGCTTGACTGCAAGAAGCTCGCTCCACTGCTAGTTCTGCTGCCATAAGTCTCATATGCCGCTTCAAGGTACTCCTCTCCTCTTCTAAAGCATCCATGTTAATCCTTCAGCTATCATACTGTGCTTTCCAATTATCAACTTCTGCCTGCAACTCTCTTTTCTCTTGGTCTGTTTTTGAAATCCTCTTCATAAGTTCCATGCCTATGAGGTTAATCTACAAGAAGTAAACCAGTAAGATATGGTAAATTTCATATACGAGAATGAAAGAGGATAACTTACACCATACCTTCAAAGAGGTATGCACGACCTCATTGGCCCATGTAAGAGCACTGTGGCTAGCTAGCTTTGCTTTTTCAATGGGACCTATTAAAGGCTTGAGCCACACTTCAGGCTCACCGGTCTTCTTGAAAAGGTTTCCCTCAGCTGGAACTTCTATTACCACCTACCACATCTCTCTGCTGGAAGACCCTACTTCCCTAACGGAAGGCATGGAAGCAGGCAGAGATGGAACAACAACAGGAACGGAAGGTTGAGGAGCTGGAGAAGCCACGGGTAAAGGAGCAGGCACAGAAAGTTGAAGAGTTGAAGAAGTTACCGGTAAAGAAGCAGTAGAAGTTGAGATAGCCAAAGGAATAGACGAAGCAGCTTCTCTCAAAGAAGCAGGAAAGACATCATCCAAAGGGACGTCGTCAGGAGCAAGATCAATACCATCACGATAAGGGGAATGTGAAACATCATCAAAGACATGGGGCTTGATTGCAAACACGGAAGGCAAGGTTAAGGCAGCAGGCTCTTCATCTAAAACCATTCGCCTTCTCTGAGGCCTGTGCACTAAAGCACCCTCTTCCTCTTCCTCCATGGAACGAGATTCAACCAACGATAATTTCCTGGGCTTGATCCAAGGACATCTTCGGGATAGAGGAAGCAGACACCTCACGGGCAGAGAATCCTATTAAAAAGGGAAAAAAGTTAAACGACAAAAAGAAAAAAGACTCGAGTAAGGAAAGAAGCAAGATCAAAAGCTTCACTTACCGTGGGTCTTTATTTGCCAACCGTACCTCCCAGCGAGGTACTTCCAAGATTTTTCTTCAGAAGGAGCAACAAATAACAGTTTTTCTACCCAATCACGAATACCAGAGGCATTCTCGACAGTATTCATGATTGCTGAAAGGAGAAAAATAAACAGACACGGTGTTAAATAAAACATCTCAAGTCAAAACAAGAAAAAGTAAATGTGAGCTAAAGCCTACTCACGTGCGCGATTCCACTTCTCAGGGAAGGGAAGATTTTCTTCACCCACTAAACCAACAGTGGATACAGCGACATACCGAAGGTACCAACCCATATCCTTATCGTCTCCAGGGGTTACTAACACTCTTTTTCTTCTAGCAGTCAGAGTAAAACCCCCTTCATGAAATAAGGTAGGAGAGTAGAGGTGAATAATATGGTTGAAGGTAAAAGGAATCGAGGCTAAAGAAACCAAACTCCTAAGGAATACGACAACTCGCCACACAAGCGGTCAACTTGTCCTAAGCATATATTGAAAAAATGGCAAAACTCAATTATAACTGGGTCAATGGGGGGTCTAAACCCTAAAGTAAAATGATACGTATAAAAAAAAGAATATCCCGTCTTGTAAGACGTTATTCTTTGATTGCTATTCGGAATATAAACAGGAAAGTCAGATTTCCAAAAGCATTCCCTATGAACAAGGGAAATCTGACCCTCAGTTATAAGGGTTGGATATCTTTCTACACTATCAATAGAAGAAGATTGATCTACAAGAACTTGACTATCCCTAGCGAAAACAAACTCAGCAAGGACAATTTCATTGACTCCAGGTTCACGAAGGCATTCGCCTCTACCTATAGATGTAGAAACCCTAAATCTCGGAGTAACTGGAGATCTAGTGGAAGGAGAAGGAACTATTTGAGAAGAAGAGCCCCTCGAAGGAGTGGATCCTAGACTTCTAAGTCTACTATCCCTCCGACTCCTAGTCGGAGCAGAAAATGGCGCTAAGCTTTCAATGTCTATTACTCTTTGAGGTTGCTTTGAAGAAGACATGTTTACAAAGGCAAACAAGAAAGTTTTTTACAAAAAATAGAGTTAGAAAAGTGTTTCGTGGAAGCAAAGAAAAGAAAACATGTATTTATACTTGAAGACAACCGTCAAACATGATGAAAAAGGAAAATAATGATGAAAAGTCATAATTGAAGATGTCACTTCAGGACTGGCACAACCGCAAAAAGCCCTAAAAGGTGCTGAGTAAATGCAGAACCAATCCGAAAAGGACATGTGGTATGAGCATTAAATGAAAGTGACAAATGACATCTATGGTGCAGAGAAGGATACAATGATTCCAGGAAAAGTGGCAGCAAAATATTCCCGCCATAAATGAATATCCACTTACCAAATATTAATCGTTAAATATATGGTAAGTGGAGGGACTATCTGTATTGGTAAAAAAGAGTTTCACACGTAATCCAACTTTTGACAACTCAGCCAGTCACGTGGACACAGGAAAACACTACAGCTGGACGTAACTCTTCGAAGAAGTACGGTACAAAGAGGCACGGTTCAGTAAACCCACGAACTTATCAGCCACGGGAAATTCAACTTGATCAAAACGGGAGATAGGCACGGTCAGAATGAATCTAGACAAAGCTACGGGAAGATTTAAGGACCCACAATTGATTACTCAAACGTTATGTAACTGAACCCCTATTACCGTTATCCTTTGTAACGCCTCAATAATGTCATAATTAGTCATTAATTAGTAACCATAGTAGGAGTCGTACGTTATAAGAATCTCCTATATAAGGGATGGGAATACAGCTTTTAAAGACATCCGATTCTCGAATACAATCAACTTCGATCTTTTATTTCTGTAATATTGTCTATATTCATTTCCCTATTATCTTGATTATCAGTAACCCGTATTCATCTTAAAAATAAGCTTTAGTCAAAGGGTCTAATTCTTTGGTTAAACACTACACCCTGCACTTTATGTGCAGATCCAGGTGTGTTTGAGCGCGACGATCATTGAGTCAAGGCCGACTTATCTTCAGAGACTACAACCAGCGTCCGCAGGACCTTGTTACTCCTTCTATCTTCTATTTTTCTGTTTTAGGTTGTACTGACAGTGATGTATTAGTTTATGGATTTAGACGCTCATGATTTAGTGACACCCCGATAGTTGGGGATCGTTTTTCCGTATTTTTATTTTTCAAATTCGAAATTATGTTTGACTTTTATGGAAACTTCTAATATGGAATATTTTTACTTAACTCTCATAATTCAATTGGTAGTATTTTGGGAAATAGGCTTGCCTTGTACCAATGATAGGCGCCATCACGACATGGTTTAGATTTGGGTCGTGACAAGTTGGTATCAGAGCCTAGGTTACATAGGTCTCATGATTCATGAGCGGGTTAGTAGTGTCTTGCGGATCGGTACGGAGATGTTTGTACTTATCTTCGAGAGGCTATAAAAACGTTAAGAAAAATTTCACATCCTTGGATTCTTGTCGTGCGTTCTTTTTATTTTGGTAGCTAAACATCTGTTATTTCATTCTCTCACAGATGGTGAGGACTCGTGCTACCAGTTAGGAGGGACAACCACCGACAATACTAGCTCGGGCCGAGGCCACGGTAGAAGCCGTGGTAGGGGCAGAGACATCGCCAGCGCAACAGCTGGGGCAACACCTACAGATCCCCCAATTGTCCTTGCTCGGGACCAGGTCCCCGTGGTAGATATTTCGGCGGGACCAGCTCAGGCACCACCTGTGCCTATCGTGATTCCTGGCCTTCAGGAGGCCCTGGACCAGATCTATCAGTGTGTACAAGCCTTTCTCAGGCGGTCTCAGGTACTACGACCGCAACCACTTCTCAGGTCAGGGGAGGCATCCAGACTCCTGCCGCCCGCACGCTGGAGCAGGTTGTTCAGGGACTTCAGACAGCGGGGGAACCACCAGCCCAGTCGGTCGCAACTGTTCAGGAGCATGTAGGTACTGCATGCCGGAGGATGATCAGCGCATGGTGGAGAGGTTTGGAAGACTCCAGCCTCCACCCTTCAGTGGCACAGATAGAGAGGATGCTCAGGATTTCTTGGACAAGTTCCAGAGGATACTCCACACAACTGGTATTTTGGAGACTTGTGGGGTGTCTTTCACTCCATTTCAGTTTTCTAGGGCTGCACTCCGATGATGGGAGACTTATAAGAGGCGTACGCTTGCTGGCGTAACACCCCTCACTTGGCAACAGTTCTCCGTGGTATTTTTGGAGAAGTTTGTGCCTCAGTCCCGCAGAGAGGAGTTGCGCAGACAGTTTGAGAAGCTTTGCCAGGGTGATATGTCTGTGATGCAGTATGAGATGAGGCATTCAGAGTGCAGCCCGACATGCTATCTAGTTGGTTCCCACGGACAGGGAGAGGATCATGAGGTTCATAGATGGTCTCACTTTTCAGCTTCGGTTGCTTATGACCCGTGAGAGGGTGGTTGGTGCTACCTTTGATGAGGTTGTCGACATTGATCGACATATTGAGATGGTTCGTGGTCAGGAGAGAGTTGAGAGGGTGTCCAAGAGGCCTCGTGGTCAGAGTGGATTCAGTGGTTCTCCTCAGGGGGGTCAGTTTCAACACGGGAGAGGCCGTCCATTCAGGCATGCTCAGCAAGCTCGCCCATTTCACCGTGGTGCATCATCTGTCCATGGTTCTCACAGTCATCAGCAGGTCCAGTCGTCATTCAGTGCATTGCCAGTGTAGAGTTCTCATCATGCCCCGTCCGCTCAGGTATCCCCGGGTAGTTCTTTTGGGCATCAGGACCAGAAGTTTCGTCAGAGGAAGGGTTGTTTCGAGTGCGGGGATTTTTGTCACATTATGAGAGATTTCCCTAGTCTGTTAGGTAGGACTCCATAGTGGAGTACTCAGTCGACGACACCAGCACCAGTTCCTCCACCACCCGCTCAGCCATCTAAGAGCGGAGCCCTGTCAGCTAGGGGTCGGCCGAGAGGGAGAGGCAGATAAAGGGGTGGCCAGGCCCATTTCTATGCCCTCCCAGCCAAACCAGACGCTATTGCTTCAGATGCTGTGATTATAGGTATTTTCTCCGTCTGTCATAGAGATGCCTTTGTATTATTTGACCCTGGTTCTACTTATTCATATGTTTTATCATACTTTGCTCATTTTCTGGATATGCCCTGTGAGTCATTAATTTCATCTGTTCATGTATATGCTTTTGTGGGCGATACTATAATTATGGACCGTTGTCGCTCCCCCTCTTTCCTCGTGGAGATCGGATTTCGACATTTGGTTGGGACAACTCTTTTTTTTTGGGAAAGGGGTTTGTGTTTTTGAGAGTCGCCACCTAACGATTTTTTAAAGGTGCGTTAGGACATCAAAGAGGGTTCATTTACAACTACGTTGCTAACCAGAGATAGGGTAAGGGCTTGAAATTATCCTAAGGGGAAGGTGTTAGGCACCCCTCAGGATCCACAAGTGTGGTTCCCGGCCAAACAACTTTTGTGAATTTGTACGGCTTAGCAAGCAAGCAAATAAAGACTCAAATAAGAGGGGATTTAAGTCTTAAACATGCAGATATTTGAAACAAAAAGTAAAGAAGGTTATATTTTGAAAGGATTACAATCTAAGCATATAAAGGATATCCTAGGTTTATAAAATATGGATCACATCAGTACAATACCCGGTAATCATTCCTCAAAGAGGGGCTACACGTGGTATTAGCGCACCAGTCATCATTTCCATATTCTACCCTTTCCCATCCCGTGAAGGTAATTAAAGCACGTGTTGGTCACGAACTCTATCGCATGATGTTACCCGTCCCTTCCTATTAGCCCCGGAGGAACTTAGGACTTCTATCCTATAAGGGATGTCTAGGAAGACCCTCAAGTTTGAAGGAAAAACACTAAGGCGACATATAAGAACATGTAGGACTGAAATTAGGGGGAAACACATAAAAGCACAGAAAAGGCACAAGTATACCTCCATAAGTAATGCAAATAGGCAGCACGACTCATACACAGTTAAGGTCTTTTGATTCAGATCCTAAAACATGGTATCTAAATGATAATAACAAAGACAAATTTATTGCGTAACTCAGAGAGGAAGTCTTAACCAGTTTTATTTACTGATTTTATCCTGTTGATAATTAAGCAGCATACATAAATAGACATATTTCCAGTTTTAACAACTTTGATTACCTAAGGCTTGCCTAGGCGTAGGACAATGCTCAGTAATTACCCAGATTGATAAAGGAATTGTTTGAGTTGTTTTGCCTAAACATGTTGTACTTAGGTGTTGCATCAAATGCAATATTATCACTAGTGGTTTAGAGACATGGTAAAACACTTTTAGGTCCTTTTTCATGCATTGGTAATTAGGCGGGGAATGAGTCCTAAAATATGATATCTAGTGCACAGATAGAGATGCAAAATGATGCATATACAGAATCCTAAGCAGGATTTCTAAATGCACAAAAATTACAGCATTAAACATGATTTCAGAAGATACAAGAATGGCAGTTTATTTTAGGGTTGTTTACCCTAAACAGGATCTCTAAGTGTACATGGCAACATAGAGCATGATTGCAAAGTATCGGTTATTAACACATTTTAACGCAGGATTCTCTAAGTGATATGACAGTGAGATGGACATGCTGAAAACAGTAAGTATAAATCCTAGGGAACATGATCTCTAATGCATGAAATGAGTCCTAAGCATGGTCTCTATTGCGCAAAGTAGGAATATAAACCTAATAACATGTTTTCTACCCTTTTAATAGCTAAAGCATACATAGTCACCCATTCTCTTTCCACTATCCTTTCCCCAAGAGTTGTTTACAAATTATTACTGGCCAATGAATGAATTATAGAAATAGAAAATCAAGAAGCTACTCTATAGGGAGCCTTTAATTAGGCCCAGACTTCCCAAAGCCTCCAATGGCCTCACATGCTTTAGCTCCATAGACAAATCAGAGTCTAGGTGCATCAAAGTTCCCTAAGGATCTCAAGGATCCCGGACAGTGGTTACACCTAGACTTAGTAACCAAGAATTTGAACAAGTGTAGTGTGGAAGTGCCAGCCTCAGTATGTAAGAGTTTGGAGGGAGCTCAAGGGTCCTAAAGCAGTGCCCACACTGAGGGGGCATAACTTAAGGGTCTAAGAATAGAGTGAAGTGCATGAGGTTATTTACAAAGAATTGAGTTAAGAAAGCCTTTCTGAAAACAATTTATTTGAAATAGGTTTACATATCAGTAAGTGAGTGGATTAGGAAAATAGTTTTGAAAAGAACAGGAAAACAGTACGCAGAACATAGAGAGACAACCACAAACAAGGAGGCAAGGATTGGGGACACATAGGCTGTACATAGAAACATGTTTGTATACAAGTCAACATTAGAGAAGTACTAAAGTATCACAGACCTGTACAAACACCTAAACAGTGACAAACATATTTTGTCACAGAGAGTTCATGCCAAGACCTTAATAGAAACAGATTGAGGGAGTACCAAAGAAGACAACACATGATAAACATAGTTGCAAATAGGTTTAAGAAAAGGTTCAGGGTATAGCATGGAGAGTAAGTAACATGTGGTGTATGTTGTAGTATACTAGGAATTGAAGAAGACATAAGTGAAGCAGAATCATGTTGAAACATGCAGGGGGGGTAATAAAATATTGAGCATAGTATACAGACTAATTGCAAGTAGAACAACTAAACCGTAAGTAGAGGCATATTAAAACAAGATAAATTGAGATACCCAAAGAAACATATTGTTTTGAAGCTTTAAACATAAATTGAAGACATACCAGTTGGAAGATAGCAAGTGCAGAATGAAGAATAGGCAAATAGAATAACTAGTCTTGGCTTGCAGCCGACTAGTATTAGTAGCAAGTAATTAAGAGAAGAACAGTAGAGAGTATGTATGTGTGTAAGAGAGAGAGTTGAACAGTGTGTATGTTCGTGTCTTGCTAATGAAAGAGCAGAGGTATATATAGTTTTGAAAATAGGCAGAGAGTATGCTAACAAGTACTTAGTTTAGCATAATTATGGAAATTATACTCAATCAATATCAATTAGAGACCTGGACTCCCTTTAATAAGGGAGTCAAGTTCAAACGGGACAATCAGAGTTAAATAAGGGGAAGACATCACTTATAAACTGATTTTACCATAATAAGAGTAGTAAAAGCATGTGACATGTAATAAAGACCAAGTACAAAATATTTCAAGTAAGGAAAATATACACTGAGTGTGTTTATATGGTAAAAATATAAATTAGTTCTAGAAATTAGTCAAAGAATCACGGATAGGACTAAAACCACGAAGAATCAGTACTAATTGAGGAAGGTACCACACAAATAAGGAAACAATTCGAAATCGGTACAGAATTACAAGGGACATACACAAAATCATAGATTCAAAGAAAAATGTCACAGCTTTACGAAGAGATACACGAAATCAATAGAGTATTAGGTAAACAATCACTAATCGAATAATCAGACTTACTAAGCAACAAATAACACGAAAATAAGAGAAACCCTAAGTAAGACATCATAGAAACAGTAGGAGGTTGAAAACCCTAACAACAAAATTAACGAGAAAATCCAAAAGATCATGCAGATTAGCAAACATAGCAAATAAGATGAACTCAAACCCTAAAATTGGGGTTTCACCAAAATAATTAAGGTAAAAGAGGAGACTCAAGCAAAGCGTTTAAAATCATACCGAGAATCATATATTAGTACTAAAAATCAGAAGATAAAATGTTTTTGAAAGGGGTTAAGAAACCCTAGTTCTTTAAAAATGAAGAATCGTTTGAAAAACAAAGAGGTTTTAAAGAGAAAACAGGTGAAAACCTTAGAATAGACATAGATCTGTCACAGATCTAGGAAGATCGGAAGATCTTAAAGCTAGGGTTTCCATAGTAAAACCCAAAAGAGAAGAAAACTTAAAATATCACCGGTGTTTGGCTGGAAAATGCAAGAATCTTACTCGAACGGCCATAGGAGGCCGGAAAACATGGCATGAGATTGTAGAGGTGAGTGAACCGCCTCTGGTTCACCTGAGATCCTCCATCGGTGATACATGCATGAAAGACGGAGCCATGGGGTTAATGAGAGGTGGAAACTCCATCGTTTCCAGCGGCGGGTGGCCGGAGAAGGAGAGACAGAGCTTAGGGTGGAGCGTCTCAGAGAGAGATATGAGAGAACTTAGAGATGGATGGGTGATAAATGAGAGGGGGTAATGAGACGGGGGAGGGTAGTCACCTTGGTTTAATTAAGGAATGTGGAATCTGAATCGTTGATTTGAATTAATTAACAGTTCCGATTGATAGATGCTTGGTACGGGTAGTTGTAAAGACTGGGTTGGGTTAGTGGGTCAATTAGTTGGGTTAGGGGTCAGATTTAATTGGGACTAGAATTTAAATGAAAAATGGCCAGCTGTTAAATACTCAATTAATTAAAATAATTTATAAAAACAAATGATAATTATAAAAAAAACAAAATTGATGCTTAACAAATTAAATTAAAATGATTAATCAGTATTTAAGAATATAAATGACTAATATTTGAGTAAAAAATAGCATAAAACATATCATTAGGCTATAATTGCAAAATTATTGCAATCATAGCCAAATAGTACCAATTTGGCTAATTGTGAAATAATTTGATCTTAATAGGACCAAAAATAATGTATTAAGTCAAGAAATGTCTCTGAAATAATTTGTAATGCAACTTATAATTAATTATTAGAAAATAAAATATTGGATAAATTAATAAAAAAGTGAGAAATTATAAAAAAATACTAATTGTTATGAAAACCTGTTTTTGAAGATGTATATGCAAATTAAAAATAATTTGAGAAAAAATTGGGTATCAACAACCGCGCGTATCGCCAAGACCGTGACCTTGTTGTTGGGGGTCTGGAGACCCGAGTGGATTTGTTGTTGCTCAGAATGGTTGACTTCGATGTGATATTGGGCATGGATTGGTTATCTCCATGTCATGCTATTCTAGACTGTCACGCCAAGACCGTGACCTTAGCGCTGCTGAGATTTCCGAGGGTAGAGTGGAGTGGTTCTATAGACTATGTGCCGAGTAGGGTGATTTCATATTTGAGGGCTTAGCGTATGGTTGAGAAGGGTTATCTTTCTTACTTGGCTTTTGTGAGAGATGTTAGTGCAAAGACTCCTGCCATTGATTCTGTTCCGGTGGTATGTGATTTTCCGGATGTGTTTCCTACAGACCTGCCAGGTATGCCGCCTGACAGGGATATTGACTTTGGTATTGATTTGGTGTCGGGCACTCAGCCCATTTCAATTCCACCGTATCGTATGGCATCAGCAAAGTTGAAGGAATTGAAAGAGCAGCTCAGGAACTCCTAGATAAGGGGTTTATTCGGCCTAGTGTGTCACCTTGGGGTGCACCAGTTCTATTTGTGAAGAAGAAGGATGGTTCCATGAGAATGTGTATTGACTACAGGCAATTGAACAAGGTCACACTCAAGAACAAGTATCATTTGCCTCGTATTGATGATTTATTTGACCAGCTTCAGGGAGAAAGGGTGTTCTCTAAGATTGATTTGAGGTCTCGGTATCATCAACTGAAGATTCGGGATTCGGATATTCCCAAGACGGTTTTCAGGACCCGTTATGGCCATTATGAGTTCTTGGTGATGTCTTTTGGGCTGACCAATGCCCTAGCAGCGTTCATGCATTTGATGAACAGTGTATTCCAACCATATTTATACTCCTTCGTTATTGTGTTCATTGATGACATCCTGGTGTGCTCTCGTAGCCAGGAGGAGCATGCTCAGCATTTGAGGATTGTATTATAGAGATTGAGGAGGTGAAGCTTTATGCAAAGTTCTCCAAGTGTGAGTTTTGGCTTGGCTTGGCTCGGTAGCATTTTTGGGGCACGTGGTTGTTTAACCAAAGAATTGGATTCTTTGCCCAAAGCTATTTTAATAAGAACAAGGGTTTCTGATAACCAAAGAATAAGATAATAATTGTAGGAAAACTCGTAAATGGAAAGCAGTAAGATGCACAAAAAGTAAGTGTATTGCAATAGTAGTTCGAGTGTTTTTTTCTTCCCCTTTACAAGTTATATTTTTCTCCCTTATATAGGGAATTTCCTAATATAACGTCTACCCTTTTCAGTGATTGAGCATTAATGACTAATTATGACACTAATGTAACGTTACAATGAATCAACCGTAACTGTTGCGTGAATGTTGTGTAACGTGTGGATCACTAATTTGAAGATCTCAGAATCTACCCTTTATTCTGCCCAGATACACTTTGACCGTGTCTCTTCATCTTCTCAATCAGGTTGAGACTTCCGTAGCTAATTAACCCATGGGTGTGATTTGTCGTGCCTCTTTGCCTCATACCTCTTCATAGAGTCCCGTCCAGCTGTCGTGTCTTCATTGCTCCACGTAGACTACTGAGTCATCAAGATTTATTACACGTGTGAAGCTATTTTTTACCAACACAGATAGTCCCCCTACTTACCATATATTTATCAATTAATATTCGGTAAGTGGATACTCATTTATGGCGGGAATATTTTTCCACCGCTTCACTCGAATCATTGCATCTTTTCCCTGTACGTAAGCGTCACTTGTCACTTCCATTTAATTCTTATGCCACATGGCATTCTTGGGTTGGTTCTGCAATTGTTCAGCGTCTTTTAGGGCTTTCTTGCGGCTGCATCAGTCACGAAGTGACATCTTCAATTATGGATTTCACATCATTGTTTTTTTCCATTTTTTGACGGTTGTCTTCGAGTATAAATACTCCTTTTTTCTTTTCTTTCACGAAAAACTTCTAATTTTCAAACTTTATTTGTAAATAACTTTTTTCTTTGCCTTTGTAGATATGTCTTCTTCATAACAATCTAAGAGAGTCATAAACGTTGATGAGTTGACACCCTCTTACTCTCCGACTCGGAGTCGAAGAGGTGGTAGACTAAGGAGTTTAGGCTCTACTCCTTCGAGAGGCTCTTCTTCTTCCAAGATTGTTTCCCCTCCTTCTGCTAGGTCTTTTGTCTCTCTAAGAGCTAGGGCTTCCAGGTCATTGTCCAGGGGTAGAGAACATCATGAGCCCCTATGCGAACCACGAGTTGATGAAATCATTCCTGTTGAGTTTACCTTCACTAGGGATAGTCAGGTCCTTGAAGATCAGTCGTTATCCCTTGATAATGTTGATAGGTATCCCCCTCTTATTAACGAAGGTTTGATTCCCCTTGTTCGCAGAGAATGTTCTTGGGAGTCTGATTTTCCCATTGTTATTCCGAATAGCAATCAAAGAATAACGTCTTACAAGACGAGGCGTTCTTTTGTTTACACCTACCACTTTACTCTAGGGTTTAGACCTCCTATTGATCCAGTCATCATCGAATTTTGTCGTTTCTTCAACATTTTCTTAGGACAAGTTATTCCTCTTGTATGGCGGGTTGTCACGTGTCTTAGATGATTAACTTCTTTAGCCTCGGGTCCTTTTACCTTCATTCAACTCATTCATCTTTATTCTCCTACCTTATTTCGTCAAGGGGTTTTCACTCTGGCTGCTAGGAGAAAAAGAGTGTTGGTAACCCCTAATGACGATAAGGATAGAGGTTGGAACCTTCGGTACGTTGCTGTGCCCACTACTGGTTTAGTGGGCGAGGAAAATCTTCCCTTCCCTGAGAAGTGGAATTGCGCACGTGAGTACATTTTAGCTCACATTTGTTATTTTTATTCTCTTTGCTTTAAGTGTTTTATTAACACCGTAGCTATTTTCTTCTTCTTTCATCAATCATAGGTACTGTTGAGAATGTCTCCAGTATCCGTGATTGGGTAGAAAATCTGTTGTCGATTGCTCCATTGGAGGAAAGATCTTGGAAGTACTTCTTCGGGAAGTACAGTTGGAAAGTGAAGACTCACGGTAAGTGAAACTTTTGTTTTCGCTTCTTTTCCTTACTCGAGATTTTTTCTTCTTCTTTTGTTTAACCTTTTTTCTTTTGACAGGGTTTTCTGCTTGGGAGATGTCTGCTGCATCCATTCTGAAGATGTCTTTGGTTTAGGCCCAGGAGATTATTACTGGTTCCTCTTCTTCCAAGAGGAAAGTTGGTGGGTCTAGGACCTTAGAAGAAGAAGAAGAAGAGGAGGGCACTTTGGTGCCCAGGTCACGTAGAAGAAGAGTGGTCTCAGACGATGAGTCTACACCCGTGGTAGTGTCTTCCGTACCTGATGTCAGACCTTCTACCCCCGGGGATTCTTCTTCTTCTCTTGCACATGATTCTGTGGATCATCTATTCCACGAAGGTTTTGGCCCTGCTGCTAATGAGGCGCTTCTGGCTGTTATTGCTCCCTCCTTTAGAGAAATCTCTTCGTCCGTTCCGGCTATTTCCTATGCTCCTTTGGCCATTTATGCTCCCACTGCTGCCTTGCCCGTGGTTTTCTTAGCTCCTCAAGTTTCCATGCTTGAGACTTCTTCAGCTTCACAAATTTCATTGCCCGTGGCTTCTTCATCTCAGCCTACTTCTGTGCCTCCTGTTAGAGAAGTAGGGTCTTCCAACACGGAGATGAGGCAAGTGCTAATTGAGATTCTGGCTGATGGGAGCCTTTTTAAGAAATCCGTCCAACCCGAAGTGTGGCTGAAGCCTTTGATTAGCCCAATAGAGAGGACCAAGCTAGATAGTCACAGTTCTCTTACCTGGGCTAATGAGGTTGTGCATTCCTCCTTGAAGGTAACGTTCATTCTTTTGTATCTCATTCTTATACATGTAATTACCGTATCTAATTGATTTTCTTTTTTTAGATCAATCTCATAGGCACAAAACTCATGAAGAGGATTGCTAACGCAGAGCAAGAGCTAAAGGAGTGGCATGCTGAAGCAGGGAATTGGAAAGGGCAATATGAAAGCCTGAGGCTCGACATGGAAGCCTTAGAAGAAGAAAAGTGTACCTTGGAGTGGCAGATGAGAGTCGTGGCTGCAGAGTAGGCATTGGAGAAGTCTTCTTCTAACCAAGCGGACAAAGACAAGAGCATTCTTGAGTCTTCATTTGCTGAGCAATTATCCCGTGCCTCGGAATAAGTTAGGAGCTTGAAAGCCTTGCTGGAGCAGAAGGAGGAATACTCAGGCGAGCTTGTGCAGTCACTCACCCGGACTCAGGAGGATCTTCGCGTTTCTTTAGTCAAAATCCAATCCCTGGAGGAGTCAATTGTACCTTTGAGGGATGCCCATGAAGTTGTTGAAGCTGAGAAGGATGGGTTAAGAGCCGAGCTTCAGATATGAGAGAGAGAATATGAAATTCTTGAAGAGGCGGCAGTTATCGATGTTAGTTGGGCGTACATGAATTCTCGCCTCGATACATTGATGGAAATGAGTCGGGGAGATTTCGACCTTAACACTGAAATTGTTAAAACTAAGGAAGCCATGGAAAAGGCTCAAAAAGGTTTGAATCATTCCCCACCTGAAGGTGAGACTCCTGCTGTCCGAGCCTCTTCGTCACAAGCTGCTCTTACTCCCTCTGCTGATGAAGAAGTCAATCCCCCTCCTCAAGAAGATTAAGATGTTGATGTTTTAGACGTAAATACTACACAATATTATAAGTTAATTGTGCAGTACCCAATTTTTGAGTGCTGTCTAATAAGA
>ML304953.1:0-21756 GCA_005239505.1 Nicotiana paniculata
CCCCCAGTATATAATTGTCCAAAACCCTCTCCCCCCCTCCCTTGTCAAGCCCAGAAGTCTCACACCCCCATCCCCGTCATCTCTCTCTCTCTTCTGTCTAACCAAACCCTAGTCGCACTCAAATACTCACCGCCTCCGCCGGCCGTAAATAGCCTACCGCCACCCAATCAAGACCAAATTCTCACCTCACCTCCCCCTTAACCCCATCCCACCATCAGTTTCCCCAAAAACTCACCCAAAATCGAGCAATTTCAGATCTAAAATCCATAAAACCCTAACACCTTTTAAAATGCCAGTTTCGTCGGCTCTGTGACTTAGACTCACATGAGTCGGTGGCTCGTAACAATAGCCGTCAATTCATGCTAGTCGAAGTTACCTTTGAGTTCACCAAGGTCCGGTGGATCAAATTTTCCGGCCAAACCCCTCAAGCCGGTATTTCCCTCTTCCCTGCTATCCGTTTCTTGTTCTAATCATGAGTATTTCATTTTTTGATAATCACTGTTCTTGTTATTGTTTTAGGTCTAGGTTTCGTTTCTTTTTCATTGTTTTCTTTCATCGTTCATGATTTGTCTCCCTGATTAGTTAAGCGTGTTTTTGATTAACTCTTTTCGTCAATTAATAACTAGGTTTCTTGACAACCATGATTATCGGCATAGTTCGATTTATCACTGTGTGTATGCGTGATTGTGTTTTCTTCTATCTGTAAGAACAATTGTTTTAGCTCAGACTGAATTTCGCAAATTTATACAAAAGTACAAACCTGCTATTCAAAATGCTCTTAAAATTTTTCGGAATTATGACAATACATAGGAGTCAGCGTGTATAAATTATGAAATGAACAGCATGAATTTAGTTTGTTTCTCAAATTGGTAAAAAAAAAACATTCAGCCAAAAATGTTATGTTACAATCAAACACGTCAATTTGGCTTCTTGGAAACATGCTTCTTGTGAACTTTAGATCTCTTTTCATTAATGCATGCCTTAGATTATTGTGCTTAGCTTCATTTCTTATTACAAAATAGCCAAACTAGGATGGCCAAAGGTGAATAATCGGGGCTAAAACATGGCCATAGCCCAAAAATATATTGTTTTTTAGACTAATGAATTTCGCTTTTAGGCAATCCTTTAGGTAGAACCACACCTTTAGCATTAAATCTGGTAAAAAATCAAATATTATCTCAAATTACCATAACCTACACTCGCGAGTGGCAACTCATGCCCCCGACCCTCAACTCCAAACATTAAACAAATGTACATAGCAGTCACTGGTGCATTTCATGTGACGTGTTTGTCGTGTGCTCAAAAACAACAAGCGCACCCAATTGTGACTATTCTGAACCCATTCCTAAGTCCCAAATCACCTAATGAAGCTATCCGAGCCATAAAATCCGTATTCCGAGGTCGTTTAATAATAAGTCAACTCTCAATTGACTTTCTCAACTATTAGGCTTCTTTAAGAGACTAAATGCTTCAATTCTCATCATGACCACTCTGAACCCGAACCAACCGACCTAACACACATAAATGAAGTTGAACCACATAAAATGAAGAAGAAACGGGGGAAACAGGGCTAAACTCTCGGAAAGACCGGCCGGATCGTTACATCCTCCCCCACTTTAACATACGTTCGTCCTCGAACGTGCCAAGAGTTGTTCTCCAACACCATCAAACTGTTACGTAGCTTACCATGCACATACCCGGGGGTGATCCCAGGTCACCCTATCTCATATAGGTTCAATAGCACAATACCGTTGAAATTTGAAATCCAAATCCTGGCCCATAAACCTTAGAGCTAAATTCCCACTTCAGAAATGATATACAAGATCAAAATGTCCATAACTATGAACTGAGCAAGTCTGAACATGTTGAATCAAGCCATATACGTACCCCAGATGAAATCACATAATACGCCGCGCAACTCAAACACTCCTAGCGATAACTCTTAGTCACAATAACTGCTCAGAACAACCCAGTACCGGTACATAACCTCTTATCAAGAAATGCCTCGCTCTAACACTTCCATATACTGCCGATGATGAAAGAAGCACGTAGAACTAACAACCATTAGTCCGATCCGTCAGACATGAAACTCCCCCTTCCCAAACAGGAATTATAGCAGATTTTGAAGCCGACTCCCGATATTTATCCTTCCAACTATGCTGTAGAAAATTCCGAAAATATTCATTCTAGGTCCGATGACCTCCTCTCATCCATCACAACCACCCTGATAACATGACACTAACCATTCGGCACATCGTTACAATTCGAAACATGTGCAACTTGTGCACCTAACAGCAACATCCCAATGAAATCAACTTATATAAAAGATCCACACGAGAGGACCATCCTGCCATTAACAATTACCATCATCATATCATGCTAACAACCTGGCACACACCATAAAAATCAAAACACATGAATCCAATACCAAAGGTCATACCCCTACATAACTCCTCTACCCTGCGCGATCTCATCCAACCGCTGATCCACTTGAAATATTTCAAGACACCTTGCCCAAAATCAATAACCATTCGAAATTCGTCATCAGTTACTTAAAGTGCATAGCCATAACCACGGGGAAACCCAGATGATACCATGCCACCTGAAACAGAAGGTATATAACCAAAACGCCTCAATCCCGCAACACCCAAATTACTTACCTTACTCAAATCTAGCTATAGAGCCCAATTAGAACCGCACCATATGTGCATATAACCAATAATCACGCACTCCTCGCAACACCGAAGGGTAACTCATAGATCACTCTAGAACATGAATAAACTCAATCACAATCGAATGGTACATTCCTAAATAGTAGAAATTCGGAGCCAACAATTCCGACCCGGTGAAGAACACGCACCCATATAAGCCTACCAGTGACCCAAAATTAACCCTGATCACCCACAACAGATAGATAACTTACCGAAAAGTTCACAATGACGGAATCATGGTACATACTAACTTCCGACTGGCTCAGCTCGCATCTTCACAGTTCACTACCACAAAATATCCTGTTTATGAGAACTCTCAGTCTCGAAGTCCATGAAATGTACGGATTACCATTTCTGATAACCACTCCACCACTCGAATACATAACACATCCCAAATACTCACTCATTCCACGAGGGATACCCCTATAATTCTTCTGTTCACCAAGCAACCTTGAATATCAACAGTCGATCCAACAATAGGGCGCCGCGATCACAATGAAGTACCCTTAACTCAAACACATTTCTCTTTCCGAAATATATACCCTTATCACGCCGAACCAATTAGTGATATCATCTACCTAGTCATCTGAAATTGCCCATGCTGCCTAAGAATTTATGACCTTCCTTCCAGAACCGAACCGTGACCTCACATATGCAAATCTCAACTCTACCCAACATACCGCACACGCCATGCCAACCTAGGAAAAATACGGGAACTCCGCGGTCCCTTCTGATCCACAGGCAACTACGTACCCAACTAGCCAAGAACTTCCATTGGATCCCATTTGCACAACACCAAACCATCAGGACTGAATTCTTCTAACTCAACCAAGCTATGCAGGCCACCAAAAATCCAAGAGCATTGCTAAGAAACACCCGAAAAAAACTTCTCACCTTATGAACACCCAAAGAACTAATCGTATCCCTCACCATGTCGATCCGACCTACTACCAATTTGCCCTATTTACCAAAGTTTCTTCTGACTTACCTTCAAATTGATACTTCTTCCTGCCGTAATACCACAAATTTGCAACCCGACTCACCACACACGACCCAAGCACAAAACCATACTGTCTAAGGCTCATAAGCGACTGAATACTTTTACTGAACTAATACATGAACGTTAGAAGAGAACATATATCTTTTACTGGTAGAAGAGAACTTATTACATAACTACATAGGGACCACACGCCCTGGGACAACCCGCAGGAGATACCCCTTCTCACTTAGCCTCAATTTCTATCTCTCCATACACTTCTGAAGACCAGAACTATCACGCAATCACTACACCTTCCTGCATCTGAACACAACCAACGCCTACCCCCCAGGCACCACGATACACGGTAAAAACCTGAAGCTGATGGCAGAACTAACACTAGAGCGGTGGTCACAGAAATCTCGAGCTTCTAGAAGCTCTACCCACACATGTCAGACCACATGGATACCCTCACTGGACACCGCGTGTCCCAAGAATGCTACTGAACTAAGCCAAAAGTCACACTCGGAGAATTGGCATAGAGCCTTTCTTCCCTGAAACCTTATAATGCCATCCTCAGATACTGAGTATGCTACTCCCGGCTACGCGAATATGCCAGGACGCCATCAATGAATACAATAACAAGGAATGCTACTACAGCTGGAATACACTGTTAATCAAATACATGAACGTTACTGGGGAAAATGATCAACTCAAAGACATCAACAGGGACTCATAACCCAACAGAGAAATCCGTTTCACTCCACAACTACACAACATGAAAGGTCTTCCAACATACTCACAACTCAAGGCCATATACCAAATCGAGACAGAAATCAAACACTCAATGAATCTTACAACATTTCCAGCCAACCTTTTCGACATATTTCACAGTCTGAACACATCTAACCATCAAACTCACACCCACCACATAGGCATCTAGTCACCAATTCTCATCAATAAGAACACAAACGGACGTACAAATCCCCAATGACATGTGCCCACACAACAAAAATCTCAGCAATCAAGACATAGAATGAATCCGGCCTCAAGTCCTCCAGACTGGCCCATTACCAACATGCCAAAATCACATCTCATCCATGGAAGCACAAGTCGTCGATGCACAGCCGATACCAGGCGCTCTCGTATGCGCTCGAATACATGGAAGGAATTCAAGAGTTACGCACTTGGCTGAATATAATGGATTCGCACGACAAGAATTTTAAAAATATGAAATTTTCCTAAGGGTTCCGCAGCCTCTCGAAGATAAGTACAGACGTCTCCGTACCGATCCGCAAGACTCTACTAAACCTGCTCATGACCGTTGAGTCCTATGTAACCTAGGGCTCTGATACCCAACTGTCACGACCCCAAATCCTAAACCGGCTGTGATGGCGCCTATCGTGGAATTAGGCTAGCCAATAACCACATGTTCACAATTTCTTTCAAAATCCCATTCCAAAATCCAAGCATTTCATAAATATACAATGTTTACTAAATAAAGTAGGCCAATAAACAGTGCCACTAACCCCAAAACCCGGAGCCAACAAGTCATGAGCATTTAGAAGAATAAGCCAAAATATACTATCATGATACAAAACCTCCGAATAAAAGCTAGATACAAGAAGAAGGGAAAAACAGAGATGTTGCGGACGCTGAACAGCTACCTCTATATCCCGCAAATCCGGCTTCGCGCGGAGTAAATGGATAATGCTCGATATCTGCACCTGAATTTGCACACAGAGGTGCTGGGAGTAATGTGAGTACGTCAACTCAGTAGTAATGAAAATAAATCATGTCTAAGCGGCAAGGAAACACATAACCCAATGCCATCAAATAACAATATACGCAGCCTTACTTTCCAATAGTATAACATAGATATATGAAATCCTCATGCCTTAAAACCAACTTCAGAAAAACCCTTTGAAGAATGTATATTTTCAACAACTTCAAACCGAAAGATTTAGTATGAAAATGAAATGAATCATATAGAGGCCCCTCGGGCAAAACATGCTTCATAAGCTCAGAGTGAAAGTAGTAAATCACAAGTAGCCCCTCGGGAAAAACATATTTTATATAGAGGCCCCACGGGCAAAACATATTTCATAAGCTCAGGGTGAAGGTAGTAAAATCATAAGTAGCCCCTCGGGCAAAACATGTATCATAATCAGCCCCTCGGGCATACCTCACCATCACTCGTAATCAGTCCCTCAGCACTTCACAGTCACTCAGCACCTCACAGTCACTCATGCCTCCCAAACACTCGGCACTCGGCACTCTATAGGTACCTGCGCTCACTGGGGGTATGTACAAACTCCGGAGGGGCTCCTACTGCCCAAGCGCTATAAACAAGCCAAGTCATGGCATCAATCACTCCCAGGCACTCGGTCTCTCTCATATCATAACATCCTCACAATATTGGCCCTCGGCCACACGTAGTTAGACACTCTCATCATGCCACTCAGGCCATAAATAAACGGGGTTCTCGACCCAAAATAGTATTTCATTTCAAGAAATAGTAATATCATCAAATAGGAGTGTCAACAATTTCACAAGAAAGATTGAGTGAAAAATCATAATTTCAAAGTAGTGAGAATATCAGTAAGATAGCCCCCAAGGGGTTAAAAACAGATCGGCACTAGGCCCCAAACACGGCTTATAGCCCAATTATTTCACAAAATCTTTAGAACATAAATTAACATAAGGTTTTGAGTAAACATGCAACTCATTAGTTGCCGCAGAGAAGACCTAGTCCAATCCAAAAATCAGTACGCGCCACATACTCGTCATCCGACATGTGCGCCATTCCAAAATCAGTGAGAAAATATGTAGTCCGGGGTTCCATACCCTCATGACAAGATTTATAATCATTACTTACCTCTATCGGGCCATAACACTAGTCTGCAATGCTCTTGCCCCTTAAATTGGCTCTTGATTGCTCCGAATCTAGCCAAAACCAGTTTAACATCATCAATATATAACCAAGGAACACAACCCAATCAAAAACTATCAAATTACACGAGAATCTCGAAATTCGGCCAAACCCGAGCCTCGGGCCCACGCCTCGGAATCCGATAAAAATTTAATCACAAGAACCTTTATCCTCCCACGAGACGTACATACCAAGAACACTAAAATCGGACCACAATTACCCACTCAAATCCTCAAAAGAGAAATCAATTTTTCCATGCACCCTTCTTCCCCAATTTGGGTTTAATTCCAGCAAATTCTATGGTTTAATCACTTAGGAATCGACATAAACACGAGTTATGAAGTTAAAACCTTACCTCCAAGTGATTCCCTTCCCTTCAATTCCCTCTTCAATCCTCTCAAAAGTTCTCCCAACTTCGTCAACAATGGAGGAAATATGAGTTAATCTCGCACAACAGGCCTTTTAAAATATTCTGCCCAGCCATATATTTTCTTCACTGCGATCGCGAACATTGGCACGCGATCGCGATGCACAGACCAACCAACCAATGCAATCGCAGACCAAAACATGCGATCGCATAGAACAATTCTCCACCCCACACACGCGCCTCAACATACTCTACACGATCGCAGAAATTCCCACGCGATCGCAATCCTAACCATGCGATCACATAGAACAAAATGCATGCCCCACTATTTTACTCTACGCGATTGCAAACATCCTCCCGCGATCGCGTAGAAGGAAACCAGAACCTTACACCATCAGAAATCTGCCTAGTTTTCAAGCCAAGAATTGGTCCGTTAACCACCCGAAACACACCCAAGGCCCTCGGGACCTCAACCAAACATACCATCATATCCCATAACATCATTCAAACTTAGTCGAGCCTTCGAAACACCATAAACAATGCAACAACACCAAAATTGCATCAAATTCAAGCCTATGAACTTTGAAACTTCCAAATTTCGCCAACTAACCAAAACACCTCTGATTGGCCTGAAATTTTGCAGACATATCCAAAATGACATTACGAACCTGATCCAACTTCCGTAATTCCATTCCGACCCTGATAGCCTATTTTTCCACTACCGACCAAAAATCGCCAAAAACTAACTTTCGCCAATTCAAGCCTAATTCTACACCGGACATCACAAAAATATTCTGAACCCATTCCTAAGTCCCAAATCACCTAATGAAGCAATCCAAGCCATAAAATCCACATTTCGAGGTCGTTTACTAATAAGTCAACTCTCAGTTGACTTTCTCAACTATTAGGCTTCTTTAAGAGACCAAATGCCTCGATTCTCATCATGACCACTCTAAACCCAAACCAACCGAATTAACACACATAAATGAAGTTGAACCACATAAAATGAAGCAAAAACGGGGGAAACGGGGCTAAACTCTCGGAACGACCGGCCAGGTCGTTACATCCTCCCCCACTTTAACATACGTTCGTCCTCGAACGTGCCAAGAGTTGTTCTCCAACACCATCAAATTGTTACGTAGCTTACCATGCACATACCCGGGGGTGATCCCACGTCACCTATCTCATATAGGTCCAATAGCACAATACCGTTGAAATTTCGAAATCCAAATCCTGGCCCATAAACCTTAGAGCTAAATTCCCACTTCTGAAATGATATAAAAGATCAAAATTTCCATAACTATGAACTGAACAAGTCTGAACATGCTGAATCAAGCCATATACGTACCCTAGATGAAATCACATAATACACTGCGCGACTCAAACACTCCTAGCGATAACTCTTAGTCACAATAACTGCTCAGAACAACCCAGTACCGGTACATAACCTCTTATCAAGAAATGCCTCGCTCTAAAACTTCCATATACTGCCGATGATGAAAGAAGCACGTAGAACTAACAACCATTAGTCCAATCAGTCAGACATGAAACTCCCCCTTCCCAAACAGGAATTATAGCAGATTTCCAAGCCGACTCCCGATATTTATCCTTCCAACTATGCTGTAGAAAATTCCGAAAATATTCATTCTAGGTCCGATGACCTCCTCTCATCCATCACAACCACCCTGATAACATGACACTAACCATTCGACACATCGTTATAATTCGAAACATGTGCAACTTGTGCACCTAACAGCAACATCCCAATTAAATCAACTTATAAAAAAGGTCCACATGAGAGGACCATCCTTCCATTAACAATTACCATCACCATATCATGCTAACAGCCTGGCACACACCGTAAAAATCAAAACACATGAATCCAATACCAAAGGTCATACCCCTACATAACTCCTCTACACTGCGCGATCTCATCCAACCGCTGATCCACTTGAAATATTACAAGACACCTTGCCCAAAATCAATAACCATTCAAAATTCGCCATCAGGTACTCAAAGTGCATAGCCATAACCACGGGGAAAACCAGACGATACCATGCCACCCGAAACAGAAGGTATATAACCAACAGACCTCAATCCCGCAATACCCAAATTACTTACCTTACTCAAATCTAGCTATAGAGCCCAATTAGAACCGCACCATATGTGCATATAACCAATAATCACCACTCCTCGCAACACCGAAGGGTAACTCATAGATCACTCTAGAACATGAATTAACTCAATCACAATCGAATGGTACATTCCTCAATATTAGAAATTCGGAGCCAACAATTCCGACCCGGTGTGGAACACACACCCATATAAGCCTACCAGTGACCCTAAATTAACCCTGATCATCCACAACAGATAGATAACTTACCGAAAAGTTCACAATGACGAAATCATGGTACATACTAACTTCCGACTAGCTCAGCTCGCATCTTCACAGTTCATTACCACAAAATATCCTGTTTATGAGAACTCTCAGTCTCGAAGTCCATGAAATGTACGGATTACCATATCTGATAACCACTCCACCACTCGAATACATAACACATCCCAAATACTCACTCATTCCACGAGGGATACACCTATAATTCTTCCGTTCACCAAGCAACCTTGAATACCAACAGTCGATCCAACAATAGGGTGCCGCGATACCAATGAAGTACCCTTAACTCAAACACATTGCTCTTTCCGAAATATATATACCCTTATCACGTCGTACCAATTAGTGATATCATCTACCTAGTCATCTGAAATTGCCCATGTTGCTAAGAATTTATGACCTTCCTTCCAGAACCGAACCGTGACCTCACATATGCAAATCTCAACTCCACCCAACATACCGCACACGCCATGCCAACCTAGGAAAAATACGGGAACTCTGTGGTCCCTTCTGAGCCACAGGCAACTACGTACCCAACTAGCCAAGAACTTCCATTGGATCCCATTCGCACAACACCAAACCATCAGGACTGAATTCTTCTAACTCAACCAAGCTACGCAGGCCACCAAAAATCCAAGAGCATTGCTAAGAAACACCCGAAAAAAACTTCTCACCTTATGAACACCCAAAGAACTAATCGTATCCCTCACCATGTCGATCCGACCTACTACCAAGTTGCCCTATTTACCAAAGTTTCTTCTGACTTACCTTCAAATTGATACTTCTTCCTGCCGTAATACCACAAATTTGCAACCCGATCACCACACACGACCCAAGCACAAAACCATATCGTCTAAGGCTCATAAGCGACTGAATACTCCCTCGATCATCCCCAAATGCACCACATTAGAAAAACTTACCCTGAAGAGACTTCCTGCGAATCTAAAGCCATTACCTTCACCTTCATGATACCGATATGTATAATACCACAAGTCTTGACATCCTCTAATGTAAATCTTAATCACACTGACCAATTAGATAGAATCGACCTGTCCCGTTTGCACACTAACATACTAGGAAAGTAATCCACTCACTTGAAGCCACAAGCAAAGTCATACACTACACACACTACACATTTTACTATTTCCACTAAATCATTCAATAGAACCCAATTATCCAATAGAGTACATTACAACCTATATCGAAGAAATTTCCCTTACTCGTGACATTCCCAGATCCCATACCTGCAGGTCAAAGCCAAGGATCAAGACAAACAAGACTATGCCCACAGTTTATCACTGCCACCATGTTGTGGTGGGATTCAACTAAATCCTCCATAAGCTTATACGACCCAAACCATCTAACACTCAAATCAATTTCCAATCTCGCATCCACCATCGCAATAGTCACGCCAACTTCCACAAGCGATCTAAACTCCAATCACAGCATACATCTTTTACTGGTAGAAGAGAACTTATTACAGAACTACATAGGGACCACACGCCCTGGGACAACCCGCAGGAGATACCCCTTCTCACTTAGACTCCAGTGCTATCTCTCCATACACTTCTGAAGACCGGAACTATCACGCAATCACTACACCTTCGTGCATCTAAACACAACTAACGCCTACCCTCGAGGCACCACGATACGCGGTAAAAACCTGAAGCTGATGGCAGAACTAACACTGGAGCGGTGGTCACAGAAATCTCGAGCTTCTGGAAGCTCTACCCACACATGTCTGACCACATGGATACCCTCAGTGGTCACTGCGTGTCCCAAGAATTCTACTGAACTGAGCCAAAAGTCACACTCAGAGAATTGGCATAGAGTCTTTCCTCCCTGAATCCTTACAATGCCATCCTCAGATACTGAGTATGCTACTCCCGGCTACGGGAATATGCCAGGACGCCATCAATGAATACAATAACAAGGAGTGCTACTACGGCTGGAATACACCGTTAATCAAATACATGAACGTTACTGGGGAAAATGATAAACTCAAAGACATCACCAGGGACTCATAACCCAACAGAGAAATCCGCTTCACTCCACAACTACACAACATGAATGGTCTTCCAACATACTCACAACTCAAGGCCATACACCAAATCGAGACAGAAATCAAACACTCAATAAATCTTACCACATTTCCAGCCAACCCTTTCGACACATTTCATAGTCTGAACACATCTAACCATCAAATTCACACCCACCACATAGGCATCTAGTCACCAATTCTCATCAATAAGAACACAAACGGACATACAAGTCCCCAATTACATGTGCCCACACAACGAAAATCTCAGCAATCAAGCCAGTGAATGAATCCGGCCTCAAGTCCTCCAGACTGTCCCATTACCAACATGCCAAAATCACATCTCATCCATGGAAGCCACAAGCCGTCGATGCACAGCTGATACCAGGCGCTCTCGTGCGCGCTCGAATA
Source organism: Nicotiana paniculata (assembly GCA_005239505.1). NCBI lineage: Eukaryota > Viridiplantae > Streptophyta > Magnoliopsida > Solanales > Solanaceae > Nicotiana > Nicotiana paniculata. Next base: position 11,828 of record ML304953.1, read on the forward strand.
CATTGAAGGAATTCAAGAGTTACGCTCTTAGCTGAATACAATGGATTCGCACGACAAGAATTTTAGAAATGTGAGATTTTACTAAGGGTTCCGCAGCCTCTCGAAGATAAGTACAGACGTCTCCGTACCGATACGCAAGACTCTACTAAACCTGTTCATGACCGTTGAGTCCTATGTAACCTAGGGCTCTGATACCAAACTATCATGACCCCAAATCCTAAACCGGCTGTGATGGCGCCTATCGTGGAACTAGGCTAGCCAATAACCACGTGTTCACAATTTATTTCAAAATCCCATTCCAAAATCCAAGCATTTCATAAATATACAATGTTTCCTAAATAAAGTAGGCCAATAAACAGTGCCACCAACCCCAAAACCCGGAGCCAACAAGTCATGAGCATTTAGAAGAATAAGCCAAAATATACTATCATGATACAAAACCTCCGAATGAAAGCTAGATACAAGAAGAAGGGAAAAACAGAGATGCTGCGGACGCTGAACAATTACCTCTATATCCCGCAAATCTGACTCCGCACGGAGTAAATGGCTAATGCTCGATATCTGCGCCTAAATCTGCACACAGAGGTGCAAGGAGTAATGTGAGTACGCCAACTCAGTAGTAAATAAATCAAGTCTAAGCGGAAAGGAAACACATAACCCAATGCCATCAAATCACAATATACACAGCCTTACTTTCCAATAGTATAACATAGATATATGAAATCCTCATGCCATAAAACCAACTTCAGAAAAACCCTTTGAAGAATGTATATTTTCAACAACTTCAAACCGAAAGATTTAGTATGAAAATGAAATGAATCATATAGAGGCCCCTCTGGCAAAACATGCTTCATAAGCTCAGAATGAAAGTAGTAAATCACAAGTAGCCCCTCGGGAAAAACATATTTCATATAGATGCCCCTCGGGCAAAACATATTTCATAATCTCACGGTGAAGGAAGTAAAATCATAAGTAACCCCTCGAGCAAAACATGTATCATAATCAGCCCCTCGGGCATACCTCACCATCACTCGTAATCAGTCACTCAGCACCTCACAGACACTCATGCCTCCCAAACACTCATCACTCGGCACTCTGTAGGTACCTGTGCTCACTAGGGGTATGTACAGACTCCGGAGGGACTCCTACAGCCCAAGCGCAATAAACAAGCCAAATCATGGCATCAATCACTCTCAGGCACTCGGCCTCTCTCATATCATAGCATCCTCACAATATTGACCCTCGGCCTCACTTAGTCAGACACTCTCATCATGCCACTCGGGACATAAATAAACGGGGTTTCGACCCAAAATAGTATTTCATTTCAAGAAATAGTAATATCATCAAATAGGAGTGTCAACAATTTCACAAGAAAGATTGAGTGAAAAATCATAGTTTCAAAGTAGTGAGAATATCAGTAAGATAGCCCCCAAGGGGTTAAAAACATATCGGCACTAGGCCCCAAACACGGCTTATAGACCAATTATTTCACAAAATCTTTAGAACATAAATTAACATAAGGTTTTGAGTAAACATGAAACTCATTAGTTGCCGCGGAGAGGACCTAGTCCAATCCGAAAATCAGTACGCGCCACATCCTCGTCATCCAACATGTGCACCATTCCAAAATCAGTGAGAAATTATGTAGTCCGGGGTTCCATACCCTCATGACAAGATTTATAATCATTACTTACCTCTACCGGGCCATAACACTAGTCCGCAATGCTCTTTCCCCTTAAATTGGCTCCCGATTTCTCCGAATCTAGCCAAAACCAGTTTAACATCATCAATATATAACCAAGGAACACAACCTAATCGAAAACTATCAAATTACACGAGAATCTCGAAATTTGGCCAAACCCGAGTCCCGGGCCCACGCCTCGGAATCCGATAAAACTTTCATCACAAGAACCCTTATCCTCCCACGAGACGGTACATACCAAGAACACTAAAATCGGACCACAATTGCCCACTCAAATCCTCAAAAGAGAAATCAATTTTTCCATTCACCTTTCTTCCCCAATTTGGGTTTAATTCCAGCAAATTCTATGGTTTAATCACTTAGGAATCGACATAAACACGAGTTATGAAGTTAAAACCTTACCTCCAAGTGATTCCCTTCCCTTCAATTCCCTCTTCAATCCTCTCAAAAGTGCTCTCAACTTCGTCAACAATGGAGGAAATATGAGCTAATCTCGCACAACAGGCCTTTTAAGGCATTCTGCCCAGCCATATATTTTCTTCACTGCGATCGCGAACATTGGCACGCGATCGCGATGCACAGACCAACCAACCAATGCGATCGCAGACCAAAACACGCGATCGCATAGAACAATTCTCCACCCCACACACGCGCCTCAACATACTCTACGCGATCGCAGAAATTCCCACGCGATTGCACTGCCTATCCTTACCAACCTACGCGATCGCAATCCTAACCACGCGATCACATAGAACAAAATGCCTGCCCTACTATTTTACTCCTACGCAATCTCAAACATCCTCCCGCAATCGCGTAGAAGAAAATCAGAACCTTACACCAGCAGAAATATGCCTAGTTTTCAAGCCAAGAATTGGTCCGTTAACTACCCGAAACACACCCTAGGCCCTCGGGACCTCAACCAAACATACCAACATATCCCATAACATCATTAAAACTTATTCGAGCCTTCGAAACACCAAACAAAATGCAACAACACCAAAATCGCATCAAATTCAATCCTATGAACTTTGAAACTTCCAAATTTCGCCAACTACGCCGAAACCAACCAAAACACCTCCGATTGGCCTGAAATTTTGCAGACATATCCAAAATGACATTACGAACCTGATCCAACTTCCGTAATTCCATTCCGACCCTGATAGCCTATTTTTCCACTGCCGATCAGAAATCGCCAAAAACTAACTTTCGTCAATTCAAGCCTAATTCTACACCGGACATCACAAAAATATTCTGAACCCATTCCTAAGTACCAAATCACCTAATGAAGCTATCCGAACCATAAAATCTGTATTTCGAGGTTGTTTACCAATAAGTCAACTCTCAGTTGACTTTCTCAACTATGAGGCTTCTTAAGAGACTAAATGCCTCAATTCTCATCATGACCACTCTGAACCCGAACCAACCAACCCAACACACAAAAATGAAGCTGTACCACATAAAATGAAGCAGAACGGGGCAAACGAGACTAAACTTTCGGAATGACCGGCCGGGTCCTTACAACTCGGGAGTGGAAACTCATGCCCCCGACCCTCAACTCCACACATTAACAAAATGTACATAGCAGCCACGAGTGCATTTCATGTGACATGTTTCCATGTGCTAAAAAAATAAGTGCACACCATCGTGATTTGTTTAAGATAAATCCATAAACGTCCTAATCGGTCTTAAAACTAAAACGCTCTTTCAAAAAATAGAAAACATAAAGAATGATCGAACATTGCCTCAAATAGGTGTTATAAAACTGTCACGACCATAGTCCTGACTACATAATCTACACTCGGGTGCGACAACTCATGTCCCCGACTTCAACTTCAAATTATATTAAAATCACGTGTTGCAATTGCGGGTGCATTTCATGTAGCGTAATTGTAACATGTTCAAAAGCATAAAAAGTGCACGTTCTCGTGACTTGTTTTCAAGATAAATCCATACTTATCAAAAGAGGCTAAATTTCAAAGAGTTTAAATCTACAATAGGCTAAAACACGTAAATAATCAGATAATTAGGCCAAATATCAATAGTTAAGCGACCGTGCTAGAACCACGGAATTCGGGAGTGCCTAACACCTTCTCCCGGGTTAACAGAATTTCTTACTCAGATTTCTGGTTCGCAGACATTTTAAACAGAGTGAAAAATTTCCTCGATTTGGGATATTAAAATAAATGGTGTCCCGGAACACCGTAAAAAATCCGGGTGGCGACTTTGAATTTAAATAAATAATCCCAAATTTGGTTTATGTCACTTTAATTGGAAAAACTCCCTTATTACCCTTCATTAATCAGGGGGTAGTGAAAAAGGAGGTATGACAACGCTCATATGACACAACCCAATCTAATATCCCAAATCGTACGCAAATCTGGCATTCACCATTGTAATAGCCAATGCCAACTTCCACAAGCGATTTAACTCAAATTGCAACATATATCAATTACTGATAAAAGAGTAATTACTACAAAACCACCTAAGGGTCACACAACCTCAGGACACCCCGCGGGAGGTAACCCCGCATGTTTAGTCTCAAACTGATATCATCTCTATACCCTTCCAAAAATCATAGCTATCACGCAATCAGTATACCCTCCTACATTAAAACACAATCAATGCCTATCCTTGAGGCATCAAGATACATGGTATAAGAACCTGAAGCTGATGGAAGAACTAACACCGGAGCTGTGGTCAAGGAAATCTTGAGCTTCTGGAAGCTCTACTCACACCCGTCTGACCACATGGATACCCTCACTGGATACCACGTGTCCCAAGAATGCTACTGAACTGGGCCAAAATTCACACTTGGAGACCTTTTCATAGAGCTTCTCCTCCATGAATCCTTATAATACCACCCTCAAATGCTGAGTATGCTACCCCTGGCTACGTGAGTACGCCAGGATGCCATCAATGAATACAATAACAACAGAGTGCTAACATGGCTAAAATACACCGTTAATCAAATACATGAGCGTTGTTGGGGCATTGGTTCGCCCAAAAGACATCACCAGAAGCTCAGAACACAACAGGAAAATCCACTTCACTTCACAACTAAGCTACACGAGAGGTCCTTCAATGCACTCACAACTCGAGGCCATATTCTAACTTAAGACAAAAGTCAAATACTCAATGATTCTTGCTACATCTCCCGCCAATTCATTTTTGTCACAATCAAACACCCTGAACACATCTAACCATCAAATCACACTCACCACGTAGTCATCTAGTCACCAAATCCCATCAATAAGAACACAAACGGACATATCAGTCCCCAAATGCACGTGCTCGCACAAACAAAATCTCAGCACTCAAGCCACAGACAAAATCCGGCCTCAAGTCCTCCAGACTGGCCCATTATCAATATGCTAAAAATCACATCTCACCCATGGGAATCACAATTCGTCGATGCACAACTGATACTGAGCGCTCACGTGCGCATTCGAATACATGAAAGGAATTCAAAGAGTTACGCTTTTGGCTGAATAAATGGATTTGCACGACAAGAATGTGAGATTTTTCCTAAGGGTTCTGCAGCCTCTCGAAGATAAGTACAGACGTCTCTATACCGATCTGCAAGACTCTACTAAAATTGCTCATGACTGGTGAGTCCTATGTAACCTAGCCTCTAATACCAACTTATCACGACCCCAAATCTAAACTAGTCGTGATGGCGCCTATCGTGGAACTAGGCCAGCCAAATTAACACTTAGCGTAAAGAATCTTTCATTTATATCATTTCTAAACTGATAACTCGTAAAGGTTTCATTTAAATTACCTTTTAAACAGACAAAGCTACACCATATGTTTAAAATACAACCCCAAGACCCCGGAGTCACTGATCATGAGCATCTACAGAAAATATACAAGTGTGGAAAATAAAATCTATAATAGTAAGCAGGAGAGAGCAAGGTTGCGGACGCGTGAAACTACCTCGCAAAATCTCCGAGAAGTCTCTGGAACAGATAGACAGCTCACTCTGCCCTAGCACCTGGATCTGCACACAAGGTGCAGGGAGTAATGTGAGTACGCCAACCCAGTAGTAATGAAAATAAATCAGGTCTGAGCAGTAAGAAACACATAAAGTCAAATCATCAATTTACAATAACCACAGTCTTTCTTTCCAACAGTGTATACGTTAAATCATCACGCTTAAAAAGCCAATTTCAGTGAAAATCCTTTGAAAAAATTATAATTTGCAATAGTTTCAATAAAATGTCCAAGAATTTTACTGTAAAATGATATGAATCATAAGTAGCCACTCGGGCAAAATCATGAATAATAAACTGCCCCTCGGGCATAACATCACTCAGAATCAGTCCCTCAGCATGCCTCACAATCACTCGTAATCAGCCCCTCGGGCAACCTCACAGCCACTCATGCCTCCCAATCACTCGTCACTCAGCACTCGACACTCGGCACTCGCACTCAGTAGGTACCTGCGCTCACTGGGGGTGTATAGACTCCGGAAGGGCTCCTACAGTCCAAGCGCTATATCGTTGCAGCGTGCAGCCCGACCCAATATCGCTGCGGCGTACAGCCCGATCCATATGTCTCTCTGCGACGTGCAGCCCGATCCAACATATCTCGCTGCGGCATGCAGCCCGATCCATATATATATATATATATATATATATATATATATATATATATATATATATATATATATATATATATATATATATATATATATATATATATATATATATCGTAAAACAATGTCAACTCACTCATCCTTTATGTAGACGTAAACATTGTAGCAAAGATGAGAATAGGTTTACTATAATTACAGATCCATGTACAAACATGGTCAACTACAAGACAATATACAATCACAATCTCTAATGAACTACAAAATGCATGTAATAAATGTGAAAATATGAATGACTATTTGCTTTATAAATATATCAAGAATATGGACTCTGAAATCAGTACGGCTCTTTCAATTCACAACAACTTGTCTCAAGCATCCCATTTTAAGATCCTAAATTACTCCACGGAATCAAGCACCATCTTAAGCTAACCAGATTATGGTAGACTAAGAGAAACATATATATACTCAGTGCATACCTAGTAGCATTTCTCTCTTCTTTACGTGAGGAGCTCTCTATAAACAAAGGAATACACTAATACTTTTCCAAAAATAATTGCAACCAGACTTAACAATAAATTAACAAGCCAAGTAATCATAGAAACAACAATGGACATGAAACAATTATAACCCAAGCAATTAAATTGGAAACGGGGAGGGGATCATGTAAGCATAAAATTTGGTGGTGCATAGATATTCGTCACCTCACCTATACACCACTCATATGTAGTTTCACATAACAATTTAGTTGGGGATTCCTCAAGTCAAGGTTAAACCAAGCACTTACCTCAATTTCGCAGGCCACTCACTGTTCAATTATAGCTTTTCCTCTTGAATTCACCTCCAAAACACTCGAATCTAACCATAATTAACTTAATATCACTAATTAATGCTAAAGGAACTAACTTTACTGAAATTATAATTTTTCCTAAGTTTTCTCAAAAAAAAGTTAAAACCCGACTCAGGCCCGCTTGGTCCAAACTCGGGGTTCGGGCCAAATTACGTTTACCCATTCACCCACGAGCCAAAATATACAATTAGTTTCTAAATTCGACCTTAATTCGAGGTAAAGATTTGATTTTTACAAAATTCTCTAATTCTATCCAAATCCTCAATTTTTACCATGAAAATTCTTAGTTTTTGATTTAAAAGAGATGAAAAATATTGGGTAATTGAAATATAACCAAAAAATGAGTAGAGAACACTTACCCCAATCCCTATGGTGAAAATCGTCCAAATCCGAGCTCCGCAACTCAAAATATGACCGAATGAACAAACCCTAGTTTTATATATTTTCTGTCAGCTATTCTGCCTCGTTTCTCATATCAAACGATCCTGAAACTCGATTTTTATGTTTCCAATGGATTCTTTGTGAAATTCTGGTCAAGTTAGACTTTTAAATCACTCAGTTTGACCTTATAATGAATGAGATATGTAGGTTTAATATTTGCAAATAGCGCAGATTTTTAAATACGCTACCAGTTGCAATTTCGTAATTAATCTGAAAATTCTGGCAACCTTAGTAAAATGACCATAAAATCCTCATACGATGTCCAAATTCAACGATTCTTTTTCTACGGATCCGTAATTACGATACGGATCTAATACTTCATTCAAAATAGAAATAGGAGCTCATTTGTTCAATATGATAGCATTCATGCTTGAAGAAACGACGTCGAAACATAAGAAAGAACGAACGCAACACAACCCAAACCTATTTGAAACTCACCCGATCCCTCGGGGCTCTAAACCAAACATGCACGCAAGTCTAAAAATATCATACGGACTTTCTCGTGCGATCAAATCATGAAAATAACATGTAAAACTATGAATTGAACCTCAAAACTCATCATTTTTCTCAAGAACACTTCAATTTCACTATTTCTCAACCGGACGTCCGAATCATGTCAAATAAACTCCGATTCTCACCAAACTTCACAGTTAGTATTCAAATACTATAACAAATCTGTACCGGGCTTCGGAACCAAAATACGATCCCGATACCAATGGTTTCAAATATTAATTCTTTTCTTTATTTCATTAATAATTCAGCACAACAATTTCTTTCAAAAATTAATTTCTAAGGCTTGGGACCTCGGAATTCATTTCCGGGCATACGTCCAACTCCCATATTTTACTGCGGACCTCCCTGGATCGTCGGAACACAGATCCGGATCCGTTTACTAAAAATATTGACTCAAGTCAACTGAAATCAAATTTTAATTCTAAAAATTATTATTTCTTATATTTTCACATAAAAGCTTTTCGGTTCATGCCCGAACTGCGCACGCAAATCGAGATAATTAAAATTAGTCTTTTATGGCTAATAAGACTAGAACTTAATCTTAATTCATAAAATGACCCCTTGGGTCATCACAAAGATAGGGCATCACTACTAGTAGAAGAGTAAGATAGGGCTCGTTTGGTAGAGGAAGAGGCATCCATGGTTTAAGGTTTGAGTATGTGAGTATTTTTTATGTCTTTAGGGTTTGAGTATGTGAGTGTGTTTTATGTTTTGAGTATGTGACTATATATAAATAGGGTCAACTTAGTCAAAAAATATATTTCAACCACCCTCCTAAAAAAGTTTGAATGATAATTTTCCCTCTTAACTTTTTTTTTCGTTCAATTTTAACAACTTTTTTGTCCTCCTTAAAAAAAAACTGTACAATATCTTGTCCCGGCATACAAGTTCCCATTTTTGAAACCTAAGCACTAATTTTCCATACAAGTTCCCGGCAATAATTTTCCATATTTCATAGTTTTTCATCCTACATTTGAAACCTAAGCACTAATTTTGAATCCTTAATTAGCCTATCAGAACTCTTAGCCTAATTCACTGAAATTATTTACATTATAGTTAGCCAAATAATTCAGTCGGTGATGCGACTATATGTTGTATTAACTATTTCGGTTACCAAAATTGTATTGAATTATATCAATTTCGGTTACCAAAATATATTGTATTGAATTCTATTAACTAACAAAACTATTCACACACCAACCATTTAACTTCTCAATAAAGCATTTATACCTCTTATTTACTCTACCTAGCTCTTTCGAATTACAGATTTTTTTTAAAATTTTCCCATTATCTGGGAGTGTTGTATCAATCAAAAGATGAAAAAAAACTGGATAAAAAAAATATAAAACTGAATGAAGAATGAACATGACGTAAAAACTCAAATTGATATCATTCATAGTTTAAAACGACAATAAAATTACACATACAACAACTGGATGAACTTACAAACTAAAACCAAAAAAATAAAAGAAAAAACAACACAAACATAACCTAAAAATAATTAATTTCAACCGAATCTTTAGAAGTTCCTTGTCCTTTCACTTCCACTTTGAAGACAACAAACAATGGCACAACTTCAACCAACTGAAATTTCACGACTCAACCTCGCTTGATATCATAATTCACCACAAAATTTTTCCAGCCATCCTTGAGCCTTCTTCGTTCACCAATGGTCAATCCTACAAATCACTCTCTGCCACCATATTGAAGAACCGCAGTGCTTGTTGTTTCAGGAAGATACTCGTACATTCATTTTGGAATATGCTAGAAATAGAATAAAAAACCATTAATTGTAAGAAACTCATTTAACTCAACCCCCCCCCCCCCCC
>ML304953.1:21792-44544 GCA_005239505.1 Nicotiana paniculata
CTCTCTCTCCCCCATAAAAAACCCACACTGCCGGAGGTTATTGGTTTAATTATTTATAATAAAAAAAAGTACCATATAGTCGCGACTGATGTATGACTCTTTTATAATCATTTCAAATATCGGATTATGCTCTTCGTCGTTGTCATCAGAATAGGAGTAAGAGAGGGGTCGTTTGGCAGAACTGCTGGAAGAGGATTCCATATTTGGTTTTCTAGGGTTTGGGTAAGATTATGTATTTATGTCTTTAGGTTTGTTTGGGTAAGTGTGTATATATACACGGCCAACAATTTAAAAAGGCTCTTTTGACCATAAAGTTTAGTAAAATGCAGATTTGGAACCTAATTAACATGATTATTTTGCATATTTAGTCCCCTTGTAATGTTGATTTTGACTTCAATTGATAGATTTGGGACCTAGATAGCAATTTAATTATAGTTGTTTCATTAATATGGTTAAAGACAATAACCGTTTATATTATAGCCATTTATATAATTTCATACATTAAGTTCATACGTATGGGCCAATGCAACCATATAATTTCACCGACTAAGGTTTTAGTACTCAAATGACCTATGCTAATTACATCATTGCGATTCATAGTTATATTATAGTCGTTTATATAATTTCATTCATTAAGGCCATACGTATCGGCCAATGGCCACCATAAAAGTCCACCGACTAAGGTTGTAGTAGTCAAATGACCTATGCTAATTACATCGTTGCGATTCATAGTTATATTATAGCCGTTTATATAATTTCATTCATTAAGGCTATACGTATCGGCCAATGGCCACCATAAAACTCCACCGACTAAGGTTGTAGTAGTCAAATGACCTATGATAATTACATTGTTGCGATTCATAGTTATATTATAGCCGTTTATATAATTTCATACATTAAGGTCATACGTATCTGCCAATGGCAACCATATAAGTCCACCAACTAAGGTTGTAGTTGTCATATGACCTACGCTAATTAACATTGCGATTCATAGTTATATTATAGCCATTTATATAATTTCATTCATTAAGGCTATACGAATCGGCCAATGGCCACCATAAAAGTCCACTGACTAAGGTTGTAGTAGTCAAATGACCTATGATAATTACATCGTTGCCATTCATAGTTATAATATAGTTATTTATATAATTTCATACATTATGGTCATACGTATCGGTTAATGGCAACCATATAAGTCCACCGACTAAGGTTGTAGTAGTCATATGACCTATGCTAATTACATTGTTGTGATTCACAGTTATATTATAGTCGTCTATATAATTTCATTCATTAAGGTCATACGTATCGGCCTATAGCAACCATATAAGTGCATTCATTAATATGATTGTAGTCATATAACCTATGCTAGTTATATCGTTGTGATTCATAGTTATACTATAGCCATTTATATAATTTCATTCATTAAGGTCATACATATCGGCCAATAGCAACCATATAAGTCCACCGACTAAGATTGTAATAGTCATATGACCTATGCTAATTACATCATTGCGATTAAGAGTTATATTATAGCCGTCTGTATAATTTCATACATTAAGGTCATACGTATCGGCTTATAGCAACCATATAAGTCATTCTAATATGATTGTAGTGATCATATAACCTATGCTAATTATATCATTGTGATTCATAGTAATTGATTGTTTATATAATTTAATTCATTAAGGTCATACGTATCGTCTTGTAGCAACCATATAAGTCCATTCACTAATATTGTTGTATTCATATAATCTATGCTAATTATATCGTTGTGATTCATAGTAATATCGACCGCTTGTATAATAGTCATCTATATAATTTCATTCATTAACGTCATATGTATGACCTTATTTATATAATAGTAAATATATAATTATATATATATATTGGTTAATCTTAATTATAATAAAAGGAAAATCATGATTAAATTTTAGGACTAATGTATTCTAGCTTCTTTATCAGGAGGGAAAACAAGATGACATTTTTGGACTAAAATGTTAAATATAATTTTCGGAGGGAAACAAGGGGAAAAGTAAAAATATGATTAGAGGGAAATTGAAAGTTTTTAATCTTTATATATCTCTTAAACACAAGAACAATATGTCCAACTCTCTAAACAAAATAGATATTCTAAACATGAATGCTAACAGATGGATTGAAGAAGAATTCTATCCATGGTTTCATATGAAAGTTCCCAAATCGTACATTAAGCGTGATTATCTGGTAATTTTATATTTGTTAAATTTTCATGATTTGTTAACTGTTGATTATCCCAACTAGCAATGAACCCTAAACCCTATCTTTACATTATGTTCTTGCAGTTTCTTCCAAAGAGTATCTGTGGCTATCTTCCTCCTATTTCGGTTAAAACAATGCTTCGATGTAATGGGAAGGAGTGGGTTGTGACTCTCACAAGTGGTGTTCGGAGAAGACTCGTCAATGGGTAAAAATAATTTGTTGTCGACAATAATATGAAGAAAGGGAATTTTCTTCTCTTTGACCTAGTCCAGGCTACATCAGGGGTTGTGATCTTCTCTGTTGAAGAGCTAGGATTAACTAATGCTTAGCTTGATAATTTCTTCTCTTTAATTATATGTAATGACTTCAAATGGATCAAAGTAATGGATTAATATGATTTTTCTTTATAATATTGTTTGTCTTTTTTACATTTATTATTGTTATATTTATTTATTTTAAGAAGACTACTTATTTAAAACCAAAATGGAAAATCAAAACCTAAACCTAAACATAAACTTAAACCTATACCTAAACAAACCTAAACCTAAACCTAAACCTAAACCTAAACAAGGATCAAATAATCTTTACATGGATTACTCTAGTCTTCTAAGATTAAGACTATGAGATAAAACCTATGAAGTTCACTGCTATTATATGGCAGAAGTTTAAAAAAATAATCCAAAATATGTGAAGTGCATGCCACTATATGGCAGATTTTTTTTTATTTTTAAATATTCCAAAATTTGTATAGGCGGATGGATAAAGACAAGCTTCTATAATTAATTGTAGTCATGGAGGAGAGTAATGGTTGCATGGAGGAGTGTAATGGTACATAGATGAGTGAAATTGACTACTGGGAAGTGTAATGGTTGCATGAAGGAGTGGAAGGGGCTACCGGGAAGTGCAATGGATGCATGGAGGAGTGGAAGAGGCTGCTAGGATGTGTAATGTCACTGGGAACTGTAATGGTTGCATAGGGTCTCTACAAAGAGACGTCAAGTCCTACCGGGAAGTGGATAGCTATTATAATTGAGAGATTATAATTCTCCCTATATATTTTTCGAAAAATATGCTAGACCTACATAAAACAATCAAACTGAAACTACTACTACATCTAAGCATAACGATGGATAGGACTCCGACCAAGAAAGCTGTTGAACAACCACTCCATGGTTCACCCGTTAGTCATAATATTTTGTACCAAGACCTTAAGCGTGATTTTACTAAGTTGAAGCGTGAGGTTAATGAATTGATTGAGAGAGTGGTTCGTGATTCAAGCATTGATTACCTAAAAGGTGTGATGTTGAAAGAGCATCCTCTAACTTCACTCTATACTATGCTTGACGATATGCCCACACCATCCGTCCAGAATGAAGCTAAGAGCAATTCTATCATTGTTATCACTAGTGATACTGGATCCGCCTCCAAGACCTCAAAGTTTCTTTTCGTGAACCAGAATATTTAGTAGTCCATTCATTATGAAGTTTTATCTAAGTTGTCTTTTTTGCTTGGTTACATGTTTTTCACCTCAAAGTTTCTTTCCGTGAACCAGAATATTTAGTAGTCCATTCATTATGAAGTTTTATCTCAAGTTGTCTTTTTTGCTTGGTTACATGTTTTTCACCTCAAAGTTTCTTTCCGTGAACCAGAATATTTAGTAGTCCATTCATTATGAAGTTTTATCTCAAGTTGTCTTTTTTGCTTGGTTACATGTTTTTCATCTATGAAGTTGTCTACCTCTTATGGTAATGTTTTATTTAACTTGTTATGTTTTGGTGATGCTATCATGAAATTTCATATTAATGAATAAAATTATTATGTTTTGAATCTTTTTTGTTTTTACTTAATGATCGTTTGATTCAAGTTAACAAAACAGTCTTATTGTCTTCAATATTGTAAATGTGCGTTTGATGCCTAATAAAATGAAAGTACTAATAGTAACATTTGTAAAGATTAATTAAGTCCTTCAAAATTGGTCAATTTTTTTTTCCAAATTAATATAGCACATTGAACTTATGACACCAACCTTGGACAATAGAAAATGTATTGTCAATAAATATGAAGATAGTTGAGTAGTTGAAGATCCAAAATATAGCAAATACTGAACTTATGAAGATAGTTGATGAGTACTTGAAGATAAATAGTTGAGTACTTATGAATCAAAGTAGTACAAATTAAAAACAGGTGCAAAATAATAACAATTTGGTACTTACAAAGTTCCAATAATATAGACAAATTAAAACATTCAGTTTATTTCATAATATTTTTTTTAAAATTCAACAGCCATATTTTATTTCATTCCAACAGGGAGTACAAATTTTAAAACTAATTGGCATCCTAAACACTCTGTTCTACAAAGGTTGAATGCGGCAACCAGTAACACATCAAACTAAACAATTAAACTGATAATAACCAAATTAAACAATAATCAAGATGAACAATCCAACAAAATACTCTTATCAACAATCAAATGAACAAATTTTTGAAATCTTCATCCCTACAAACATTCCGGCCAACAACACAGATGACATATCACTTGCTCTCATTGTCACCTTCAACCCCAACATCACTTTCATCAACAAAAGAACTTGAAGATTGTTTTTCACTGGCAACATTTTCTTTTTGGAACTCAGTGAACGCTGCTACTGCTTCATCATAAGATTTGTAAGACTTGAAGATGCTTTCTTTGAAACCTATAACCATAGGAACACACTCACACCAAGAGTTGTATAATCCGGGCCTTTTACCACGAAATGCCACATACACATTCGACGATGCCGATATATTATCAGCTTGAGATTCATTTCTAAACTCGTTGAACGTTTCTATGGCTTCATCATACGTTTTGAAGGCCTTGAAGATGCTGTCCTTGACACCAATAACCATAGGAGCACACTGATGCCAAGAGTTGTACAATCCAGGCCTCTTACCACGAAACATTACATAAACTTTTGAAGCATTATTCCTCTTCCCGTGGTCCATTCCTTAATCTAACACTAAGAAAGATAAGAGATGAAGAAGGAGAAAATAAATTAAAGATAGAAATTAAAATGGGGGCTGGAAAAGCTTCTTAGTTGAAGCACTCTATATTTAAGTGTTAGAGTTAGAAAATAATACAATATTATTTTAGTGACACAGTAATATAGAAACTATAATACATCAGTTTAATCGTATTTTTTTAGTATACTATGCATATATTTTAGTGTATTTCGCTTAATTGGTATAATATATGTATACGAATATAAATTATTTTACCAAAAATAGTGTAATATGCATGTGTAAATGTGAAAGAAGCATGAAGAAGGTAAAATTATTAAATTAATAAGAGAGAATTAAAGAGAAAAAAATAAATAAAAAATAAAAAATACTAACGGGTATATCTAGAAAATAAAAATACCTAAATATTATTATGCTCTCAAAAACCGTGCTAAGTTATCATAATTCCATAATACCCCATTCGGGACATTTGGGCCAGAAGGAGTCTTCCAAACTTATTAATGTGCGCCCTTCCCCCGCCTCAAATGCCAGCAACTTCACTTTGATGTCTTCCTTTCCAACTAAGCAAACATACTCCCATATAAACAAAATTGCAAAATAGTATTCTTACACCAAATTACACGTCTTGATTTCTTCACCTAAGCTTCCATTGACTTGTTCAATTTTTTTCTTCCCAAACATATATAAACACACAAACTCCCTATAATCACCGTCAAACACCACCGCAACTATGGCGGCACCGTCGTCAACAACCAACGTGATGCTCTCAATCTCCGAGAAAAAAACAGTATCAGTCGATCTCTACCGTCCACTCCGAAACTACATAGTCTACAACTACTCCGAACGTGAAGCTCAAAATCTCGAAGATGATTTACAAACCCTTAAGGAATATCGTTCCGACATCGAACGTGCGGGTTTCACTGATTCATCATCGTCTCTTCCTGCTCGTCGTGACCTTTTGCAGAATTACTATAAAGCCCTTTGTGCTGTTGAGTCTCGGTTCCCTATTTCGCCTGATCAAGACCATATTAATTCTGTTACTTTTACTTGGTTCGATGCTTTCAAGAACAAAAACAAAGCTGCTCAGCAGAATATTCATTTGGGTATGTTATTTCTGCAATTTTGTCAAAATTGGGCCTGGAAATTGTCTTTTTGTTCATTGTACAATTGGTGATGCGCAGGGTACAACATTCTACTGCTATATACCTCCTCTGAGCTTCTAGTAGCTCACTATTTAGTAATTTAATTCTATTGTGTCTTGAAATTTTACAACTTTTGTTCAATTGGGTCTTCAAATTTTGTGTCCTTTTGTTTATATTGTTTTGATTCTTGTTCATTGTAAAATTGATATTGCGCGAGGTACAACTTTCTATTTCTACACACTTGCTCTGAGCTTCTAAAATGGTCTCCTTTCCCTTTTACTGAACTGAATTAATTAACCATCTCGCAATATGGAGTTAGTGATAATGTTCCTGGATTTTCCGTTCGCTATTGATCAACTTTAAATTCTGTACTCTCTGGAACTTAGAGATTCTCCCATTGGCCTGGGTTACCTATTCGTTTTAAGGGTGTTATCAATCAACTGCTTCTCACTCTCATATTAGTTTAGCCCGGCTTTATGAGTCTTACGTGTCCGTTTCAGTCTACTTAGGTTGGGCATGTCCCGATGAATTTAGAGGATACATCGTAGTTAGAGATGAATTTAGAGAATTCATCGTAGTTAGACTACTTTTATGCGGCCATTATTCTACCAAAGCCTTCATTGTTTATTTGTGGTTGGAAGTAGTTATGCTTAGATATGAAATGCTTATTTGATTGGCAATACCTAGATGCACAAAGAGGTTATTTTACCACTCAATAAAGAAAAAAGGCATACATTTGCCTTAACTCTTACGAGTTTAGAGAAATCAATGTTAAGCTCGAAGTATTGTCATCTTGTCGTGCATTTGCACTGATCATTTTTTCCGTTTACGTAGAAAAAGCTGCAGTTTTGTTCAATCTTGGGGCAGTGCACAGTCAGATGGGGTTAGGTTTTGATCGTTCGTCAGTCGAGGGGCGAAGGCAAGCATCACATTCCTTTATTGGTGCCGCTGGGGCATTTGCCTTCTTGAGAGACAATGTGGCAATGAAGGCATCAATGGGTAGCTCCACCACTGTTGATGTCTCAGTCGAATGTGTTGGGATGCTGGAAAGACTTATGTTGGCTCAGGCGCAGGAGTGTGTTTTTGAGAATAGCATTGCCAAGGGAAACACTCCTGGTCTCTGTGCAAAGATTTCAAGACAGGTTTATTTTTCTTTCTCTTTTAAAATATGCCACTTAATAATTACTGTATGAGATTTACTTATAAAGAAAAAGAAAACTTATCTGTGAGATTGAGTTGAGTTCTTGACATTTGTTACATTGCTGTACATCATTATCAGGTCACAAGTTAACAAGATTTCTTCTCATTTTTGGAATTAAAACCTTTCTTAGATAATTAGTAGGTAATATTTACTAGCCAGCGAGGGAATTTCCTAGGGTCTGTGCAACTTTTGTAATGTAAATGTGCACATATTTCTGATAAGTAGTAATGACAATCCTCTGCATTCCTAGATGTAATAAGGCTTGGATTGAAGTTTGGTCAGAATAAACTCATCTATGAATTATAAAAGGCTATTCTACAGGTTTCTTGGCATATGATGCCTGAGAGTCAGGGTTTGGTAAGAAGAATTTCTTATTGGGTTTGTTGGTTTCAAATTTTAAGTTCAAATTCAAAATAGTTCACTGGAGAAGGCATATATGAGTTGGGGTTTGCCTAGTTCCTTCAAAATTTTGGTTCTTAGTTTATTGCACATGTTATTCCCTGTAAGTATTAAATAGTATAAGAAAAAAGGCAGCCCGGTGCACAAAGCATCCCGCATTTACACAAGGTATGGAGAAGGGTTTTGGGTGTGATATAGACAGTCTAGCCTAATGCAAGCATTGGTAGTTGCTTCCACGGCTCGAACCCATGACCAATAGGTCACACGGGGACAACTTTACCGTTGCTCCATGGCTCTCTGTAAATAGCATCTCAACACATATTTAGCTTATAAGTTGTAAATTATCATAATTTGGCCAAACCATTGGAATGTTCGAATTGGATCTTACTCAAGTGCTTGGATGTAGCAATTGATGCAGCATTGATGTTGAAATAAAATGAATGTTCTATCACAGGTTGGATTGTTTTATGAGGAAGCTTTGGCAGCATTAAGTGTTGCACCTCTGAACCAGCACTTTGACAAGGCTTGGCTAGCTCATGTTCAACTTAAGGCAGCACTATTTTATGCCGAGGCCTGTTATAGGTACAGTCTAGAGCTCCATGAGAAAGAAGAAATTGCTGAGGAAATTGCGAGGTTGAAGAGCGGGGTCAATGCCTTGTCGGAGGCAAGAAAAACATCTCCAAGGGGAGCAGCACAGCAGCTCCTGGATGCAATGAATAAGCTAGAAACTAGTTTAAATCTAAACTTGGAGAAGGCTATGAAGGAAAACGATAGAGTCTACCTCATGAGGGTTCCACCAGCCAGTTCTCTGTCACCACTTCCAGCATTTTCCTTGGTCAAGCCTATGCAGATGAATGATGTTCTGGATGCTAGCAAGGAGAAGATGTTTGCAAGTCTTGTCCCAGACAACAGTGCTAAAGCTCTTTCTAGGTACACTGAGATGGTTGATGACGTCATCAGGACTCAAGCCGAGAAGTTACAACAGGGGAGCGAGCTAGCTCGAGTGAGGCTCAGAGAAATGGACTTGCCTGATTCTATTCTTGCCTTGGATGGGAATTTATCTCTACCTGTGGCCTTAAAAGAAGATGTAGAGGCAGTGCAAATTTGTGGCGGTCCAGCTGGTTTGGATGCTGAGCTGCAGCAACTCAGAGATTTGAAGAGGGTGAATCAGGAGTTGCTGGTCCAGACCGAGGAACATTTGCAAAAAGAAGCAACAGAAGATGAACAATTTAGAACTCAATTCGGAACACGATGGACAAGGCCTCAATCTACTACCTTAACAAAGAACTTGCTGGACAGGTTAAATAGGTTTGCAGCAAACCTGAAGCAAGCTGCAGAAAGTGATACCAGGATTGAGCGATCAGTAAGGGATCATGCAGCACTCATGTCAATCCTTGACCGCCATCCAGTATGTATCTATCATTTGAAACCTGTTTTTAACCTAATTTTGCATAACTAGTTATGTCATGTCTCATTTGGCCACTTCAAGTTGTTACCCGGCTTTGTCACGGGCTTGACTTATCAATGCACATAAAACTAATCAAACGACCTGGCTCTTGTATTTGTTTGTAGGTAGACTCATAGTAGTAGGTTGTACTTTCGAGGTTAATTATCAAATTCTATCTGGCAATGGAGATAGTGAATTCGATAAACCACTTGACAAGTTTGTACCATTGCGAGGGCTTAGTAAGACGCCCGATGCTTATACTATATATTTGGAATCTTCTGTCACTCTTCACTTTAAAGGTTTTGCATCAGGTTAAAATGCATACTAGAGTTGGAGCCTTTGGTCATTGATTTTGATCTCATGTTTGGGACTTGGCTCAATCTGTGGTTTACTGTACATGTACATCATGTTATTATTGCAAAACTTCATCACTGAATCCAGTGCTTACAATGTGAGCACTATTATTTATATTGAGGAGAAGCTGAGTCCTGACACGTGCATTTTTCCCTTTGACAGATCGAATCTGCTCTTCCAACCTTGGCAAGACCAATAATGTCTTTGGACGCCACTGAAGATGCCATTGTGGGGGCTTTGAAGCAGAGCTTGGTAATATGAATTAGTGTGGCTACATTTGTGTTATTTGGTTTGTTGTGTTTCTTTGCCGATGCTTTATGTTGCAACCATGTTTCTTGAGTGACTAAAACCTGTTCTGTTGGAAGCCCTTACTGGTCAATGTATATGTCATCGCCTAAGTTGCTCGGACTCTTCACTTTCAGTGCCGCACCCGTGTTGACACAACGTGGGTGTGGGTATGGGCGTGGATCCGTGTCGGATCTGGTCAACCGATTTTGGGTACTTTGACCAAAATCAACGGAGAAATTTGGGACAGACAATGATTTTTGAAAAAAAAAAAAGCTAGGGTGATATGGAAGAAAATGGAATAACTTGTATATATAAATTTCTATGTCAGTTCTTTTCCTTTTATCTCCTTCTAAAATTCTACTCTTGTTCAATATATTCTCCTTCTCGGAATACCTTGTAAGTTTTCCTCATAATGTCTCATAATTTACACATATTTTTACAACTCTATTTTTAAATAATTGAATTATTTTTAGCCGAATCCCCGCACCCGTATCCGTACCTAGATCCGTACACCCGAATCTTTAAATTTAGATCATGAAGGATCTGACCTCTAGATCCGCACCCGTATCGGACACCCGCACCCGAGTCCGAGCAACTTAGGTCATCGCCTTTTCTTTTTTTTGGTATAAAAACATTCTTTCCCTTATTCAAAAAAAAAAGCATAAGTTCGTGAAAAGTGTGTAATTTTCTTCTCGGTTTTCATTTCTTGTTACAAGTAGACAATTTGAAAATTGATGTCCCGGTTGTGCATTAAAAACTTTTTACTAGTGAATATTAATAATATAAAATTGAACATAATCATACTTCGAACTTCGAAACAACTTTCATGGATGATTTTGAGCACTTACTGCCCGTTATTTCTAGTTTGAAATCCTTTATTGCCCATTTTGTTATTGAGAAGTGGTCTTTGAACAATAATATAGATCAACTGTACAGTGCAAGATCATTTTTGGATACACAGTAATGTGAAGTGTTTAGGATATTATACATGTTAAAAAATGATTTTAAAAATTACCGAAGGAAATGGTCTGTAAATATTTTGAAAATATAAACTGTAGAAAACACTGCAGAACTTCCCTCCAATCTGCCTTGGAAAGAGTTAATTGTCTTATTTCGATTTAGAAGCTTTATGTTGTTGCAACTTAAATTATTCGAGTGGCCTCTCTGAAGTCTTTGTTGCCTAAATTTGCAGAGGCATTTAGAAACGCTTGGTGCTCAGCGGGCTGGACTGGAAGATATGCTGAAAGAGATGAAGAGGAAGGTATAACAAGATTCCTTTTGAATTATATGCTCTGCAAAGTTGAATTCTATTAGGTAGATGTGGACATCTTTTTCAGGATGAAACTTTAGCCATCTTTGGTTCATTAATTTTTCTCATAGGGGGGTTAAACAAGTATGATCTATTTCATCCTAGCAAGTGATGAAGATATAACCCTTTTCTAGTGCCTATCCTCTTAATCTGCTGCTCCACAATTATTGTGTATTAACATGATATAAAAAATATAATACCTGAATGATAGAGGCCATGGACAAACATATTTGTTGTGAGATCTCACTTGTTGTTGGCCACCCTGAATGAATCCTTGGATTAGGAATTCTCCTTGTGCAGGTTATTCTATCGGCGGATTGGCTTTTTGTCCAACGGATTCATATTTGCTCATCTTATTGGTGGGTGACGGGGCGAGAGCAGCTGTAGGAGCTGCGATAAGCCCTTCAATATACTCCTAAAAATAGGAATAAGAGCCGGTCTTTTAATTTTGTTAGAATATTCCACATTGGTTAGGGGAAAGGGGAATGGACTGTTGTCTCCGTGTATAGTCTTGGCAATTCTCACCTCATTAGCTGGCTTTGGATTGAGTTAGGCTCAATACCCATTTATTACATGCTATTAGAATTAGAACTATCCTTATTCTTGGTTTACCCAATGTTGGGCCTCAATCGTTACATTGTCCACGCTCTAGATGTCTGATCCTGGCCGTGTAGGGGGATGTTAGGATGTCCCACATTGATTGAGGCAATGGGTTGTTGTTCCTTATATAGTCTTGGCAATCTTCATCGCATGAGCTAGCTTTTGGAGTTGAGTTAGGCATAAGATACATTTTCTTTACAAATTCAAATGGATAGTTTGCTTACATGACATCAAGGGAAGCTCTTCATTAACCCTTTACCCGTTCAAAGAAATAGGGGGGAATTTCTTCATTGACTGAGAATCTCATTATTGGGGTGGGGGAGGGAGGCTAACTTGGTTATGCAGCTTCTTTTAATTATGTATAAGAATGTGATCTCACAACTTCCATAATCAAAAGGAAATTCTTTCTGAGTGTGTGGAAGAGGGATAGATCGGGCTTTTCATAAAATGTGGAGACATAGGTTTAAGACTACTCCACTGGCATTAGTTTGCGCTTCATCATCTCAAGAACAGGTCGCGTAAAATGAATTTGTCTTTTTGACATTTGTGTTCCACTTGCAACATCTTTGTGCATTGGTATTTACTCTGCTTCATCGTTTATCCAGGATTTGTGGGGTCTAACTATGCAATTCAATTTTTAATATCTGCTGATATTTCTCAGGATGATATACTTCCGAAATTGATGACGTCCACTGGCTCCCATGAGGATCTTTTCAGGAAGGAGATTGCAAAATATGATCATATTTGTGAAGAAATTGCTCGAAACCTTGAGGCACAAGAACAATTGTTGCTGCAGATTCAGGTTCAGAATTTTTTCATCTTTTCCAGGGATATACATTTTCTAGTTTTGCAGCTTTTTCATTTCGGCTGTTGCAGCTTCTCTTAAGCTTTAACATAGGGATACTTGTCTGGTAAATTTGTGGAGCATGTATTGCACAGTCCGTAGTAGGAGTTCCCTGTTGTGTTTCCTTATTGTCAGCTCAGGATTGATTTTCAGAATACTATTTACAACTAACGTAGCTAGCAATGCAGGACATTTTCCTTTTTGTTTATATAAATCCCTTGTGTAATTGCCTTGTATTTTGTGTTAAACTATGATTAGCTATATTTCTTGCGCTGTCTATAAAAGGAAATAACATTCTTTTTAATCTGGAAAGAAGCATTACAGTTGTCATACAACGACATCCCTAACTGAGATATAACTCGTGGCTTGTCTTTGCCTTCCTAGTTTTTTGAGTTACACAAGTTAATCTGACCTTTGAACTTGTTTTGTAGCTAGAAAGTGTTAAAAAGATTGTTTTGTGTGTGTGTGTGGGGGGGGGGAGAACAGAAAATTTGTTATTTCCTTGATTGCAGTTAAATTTGTAGTATTTCTTTTCTTATTTTGGATATTTTAGAGTTGTCGTGCACGGAACAGTTCCCCACTTGTGGGAATATACTGGGTATGTTGTTGTAGTAGAGTTGTAATGCACAGATTATGATATAAAAGACAGGGTTAACCAACTATTTTGCTCCTTTGAACCAGAAATACTTCATGTTGAGGTTTCTTTGTGCAAATGTAGAGAAAGGAAATCCCTCTTTTGGGAAAGAACAATCTACTTTCGGTGGACTTCATTATTCAAGCTGTATCTCCTTGAATGGTCTCTAACAACGTGGTATTCCTTTTGCAGGCTCAAAATGAGGAGTTTGCTTCTATTTTCAATCTTGAGGATTATAAAGGTGTGTTTTAATCCATGTAATCATTTGGCAACATTGAAGCAGATATTCTTGATACACAAACTTCTTTTGTCCTATCTAAATAACTTAGGTGGGCTAAGTTTAGATGGGCTAACACTTTCATTCTACTTTTTATATCTCAAGATGACTTCTTATTGGTCATTATGTGTCTTGGAGATATACTCACGCAAGTTGGATCCCCTGGATGTCATTTTAAAGTGATGGTGCAATTTTGTTCCCCTCTATGTTAGTTTTAAATTAACATGGTGAAGCTCTGGTCAACCTTCACTGTAATACGTTGAACATTTGTCATCTACATTCTATTTTAGTTTCTCTAATTCATCTACTTTGACATTTCTTCTCCGCATGGCTTATTCATATTTCTTCAAGTAGGGCTGCTGTTGATTTCATATGTTCTAGTCACTGTTAATTGGCTAAGCTCATTCTTCTCGATGTCACAGCTTCTCGCGAGAGAATCTATAAGCAGATTGAAGCTGCCATTTCAAAATATCGAGAAATCAAGGAAAATATCAACGAGGGATTGAAGTTCTATGTAACACTTCAGGTATTGGAATTTTCATCTCTTTTGGTCTGCTCTTTCTATTAGAGTGGTTTGGTAAGGGGGTGGGAGAGGCGGAATATTTGCTCACCTGGTTTGCAAGACGAGGAGGACTCCGACCATTTGCTTTCGGTGCATCCTCTGAGCACATTCCTCATTTGATATAGGATCATTCGGGTCCGCGATATAAGAATTTCTGCTGGGGCAAGAGGAAGCAGGGGCGGAGATAAGGTTAGCTAGATTAGAGTCCGTGCTTCCATTTGGTTCCATGGGATTATAATGCAATTGGCTTGTATACATGGGAATGCAATCCTCCTCCTAGGGACATATTTTATCCCGTTGAGAGGGTTGGGATTGTGACTATTCTATGGCTTGCATTGTAAACACTCCCCCATTGGAGAGGGTTGGGACTGACAATTCCATTTAATACATCACTACTCTTCTCCCTATTCCTACCTGCCCTTGGCTGCCCTGTACGGTCCTTTACCAACTCACTCCTCACCTCATCTTCATTTTTTCGATTTTCACATAGAAATCAAGGCATAAGTCTGAAAAATATTGAGTTATAATCTCTCACCTAATCCATGAATAAAATGCAATATGATATTTTATACAATCCCAACCTACTAATCTCACTGAGATATTATAGTCTCATTCATAATTCTCACCTAATTCAACAGTATCATAATCTACCCTTATCATGTGCAAGTCAAAGAACCCCTTGGATCTTCTGATGCAACTGTACTGAATGTTGACAAAACACTAACTATTCCTGTAATACTGAAAAGGATCTTTCAATGTATAACCTCGACGTGTCAATGGTCATCATTATTTTGTTCCTTTTGGTGTGAGGCTAGGGTAGAGGAGGAATGGCGGATGAGACCTATAGTTCAAAGTTGCATTTCTGCACTTCAAAATTCATATTGGTTGCGCACAGTTGGATAAACCACTAGATATGTCATTTTCCAACTCTCCTCAATATGTCAAACTTCTTAGTTCTATTTACACATTCCCAGGAAAGAAATTCATAGAAATTTGTTTTTGTTGAACAGGAGGCGATCACTAATGTGAAACAGCAGTGTAGTGATTTTGTGATGACAAGAAGCATACAGTGCCGAGAAATGATAGAAGAGGTACAGAGGCAAATCTCAGGTCTCAGTTTCCAGGACAGTAAAAGTTCAAGTGGTTATGCCTATCCTTCAGTTGGGCAGCCTCAACATGCTCCAAGAGCCAATCCCCAACTGCCTACCGATACTGGAAATATACCCAATCACCCTCGACCCCAAAATCCTACATACCAGCCTCTCCAACAACCAACAATGCCTGGATATAGTCAAACTCCTCCTTATGGTTCTCCGCAACCGGCTGCACCGCCTTACAATTTTCCGGGTCAAGGTCAATCATATCCGCATCCTCAGCATCAACAACAGCCTCCACAAAGCCATGAGTATGGCCAACCTGCATATCCTGGGTGGCGGGGTCCATACTATAATGCACCTCCACAGCAACCCGGAGCTATGCCTCGGCCTCCTTACACTGCCCCTTCACCATATCCTCATCCTCCTCCCCATCAGAGTGGCTATTACAGGCAATAATAGTTTTCCAATATTTTTCTCGCGTGCAATCTCATGTTCATTTTTGTCTGGCAAGTTTTTGTCATTTGCAAGTGGTAGATCGGACCTGGCTAGATTTCGTTGTTAATAGCAGTTCTTGGCACTTATTATACGTTGTAAGCAACTGGACTCATGGCTCGCATTACCCGCGTGTACAGGCTATCTCCTTGTAAAATCATATTGATTCTGTATGATGATCAAAATACCGGAACAGTAATTGAAATCTCTCCAGTCTTGGATAAACTATGAGATCTGATATTTTGTGAATAATAAAAAAATGTCATCTGATATTTTTTGTGGATCTATTTGTTGGTCTTGCATATATCACTGATATTTAGTGCAAGCACTTGGTGGACCTTCCAAGTTACAGCTTGTTGGGATGGCTGTTACATGTTGTATTGTATCGTAGTGTTATTTTAAATACAATATTTGTTTTGATTGTTACTTAATTATTTTATATCATGTCGTTAAATCCGTCGTTACGTAACGACGAAAAGTGTTATTTTATGGAACCAATTTGGTGTGGTCGTTTTGTTACCTTATTTTTTTTCTCTCATTTTGTTCTTCCTTATTATTAAATAATTCAATTTTATCTTTTACCTTACCTTTTCGTATAATAATTTTACCTCATATCTTACTTTTTCTTTATAATGTTACAAGTTTATTATTCATATGGTTGGTGCATGACACCATGATTCGGTGACAAATGATCTAATTTATTCAAATTTTGTATACATCGAAACGATATAATACAATACAATGCGATATATTGTGAGATATACATAACAACCATCCAAACAAGCTGTTAATGATTAGTGGATGTCCATTGCAATTCCATGCTTTATTTACAGAAGTATCTCGGGATGTTCTCCAAAAATGGAACGCCATAGCTTCAATAAATTTCGAATCGGGAAACATATAGTGGTGATCATATATCTTGTACAGGTTTGATGGGTTTATAGTACCGTAACTTTATGTTTTTATGATCTAATAAATTTACTGTCAAGAACCAGATAAGGAATCTGATTACTGATACACATTTAATACACAGCTCAAATATCGGACTTAAGCTAATGAGAGCTATGACTTCAGAAGATAAAGAATCAACTCAGGGACCTGATCCCCTTAGCTTTCCCTGGCAACAATACGAAGTCAACTCTCCACAGCTGGAAAGTGACTGCCTGCACTATACACGCAAACAGTACTCCACAGTGCAACAGTCACTTCCATTGGGAAGGACCTTGTACCAACCAAGTGATTAGATCATTCAGGTGATGTCATCCAAGTTGTATTAACATTAACATTACAACAAAACATCACTTGAACACTTGAGAATTCATTCAAGCACTCCAAGCATATGATAATCAAGCATTCAATTCTCAAGTGCATCTAGAACAAAGTACAACACTGGTGCAGACCAGCTCCTACAACAAGTCTTTATATATCCTTAGTTGAGTTGTAACTTTGTAATTGTTCTTCATTGTACTTCCCACTTTGCTTATCTAGAAGCATTAATTAGGAACTCTTTGTAAACCATAAACCTTAATGTTTGTGTCTTAACTAGAGTTAGTCATGAGTTGAAATCTTTGTAATAGGTGTATTGCAAAGTGAGTTGTAATAGGTGTATTACAAGTTAGTGAGGGATTAAGAGTTTAATTACTAAGTTGCATAGGTTGTAATCTAAAAGTTGCTTATAGTAAAGTTGAAATCCTACCAGTGAAGGTCGTGATTTTTGATTCCCTTAGAGCAGAGATTTTTTCACGTAAAATCCCTTGTGCCATTTACCTACTGTTAGCTTACTGTGTGAAAACTGTTATAGGACGTGGTGTGTATACAGTTTGGTGGACTCATATATTCTATCAAAATTGGACTTGAACACCATAAATGGAACAGCAATAAACCGATTCGGGTTTGCCTCAGCATAACAGAAAGAAATAAATTATTTATAACTCCATAAGATTATTCGGAAGAGAGAGTAAATGGTGGAGAAGTAGTAGACAAAAAAAGTTGGTTAGTAGCTCTATAATTAGTGCTTCTTTGGTCATGCTGCATGCAATAAACTCGTGTGTTCCGTTTCAGTTTTTCAGCTGACTTTTCTTACTTCTTTTTCTATGATATAAACTCACACCATTTATTCTATATTGTTCTTCTAACACTTATTTGGTTATGGAGAAATTGATTTTCTTCACCTCTCTTTTGGTAATTATGAGTTGTTCTACTTGTGTTGTAGGATTCAATGTTCCTGCAATTTTCATATTTGGAGATTCCATATTTGATGCTGGTAACAATCACTACAACAATAACTGCTCAGCACAAGCTGATTTCCCACCTTATGGTTCCAATTTCTTTCACCATCCAACTGGTAGATTCACTAATGGCCGAACTGTTGCAGACTTCATTTGTGAGTTCTTACATCTTCCTAAAGAACAACAAAAAAATATCCACCTACTTACTCTATTTGTCCAGTTTTATGAGTCATTATTACCTACTATATATATATATATATACTTCTTTCGTTGAATAATAAATTTTCTTGTTTGTTTGCTCGCTTTGGGTCTCGACTAATTTAGATTCGAAAAAGAAAATCTCACTTTAGTGGTAAAATGTCAAAAGCAACTCTATTGTTAGTGGCTCGAAGCAAAACCTCTCGTTAAGGATGGAATAGCATCAAAATTATCACTCACCACGACGTTTGGTGATATTTGGCTAGTTGAACATGTTCTCCTTTAACTAGAGTACAATTTTTTCTAACACTTCCTAAATCTTTTTTAGTTTAATTTTTATACAGTGAAAATAGAACGGGATTTTTGTACCGTTCAAAAAAGTAAAATTAGTAACATGAAAATAACCCTATTGCAGTGATAGTTGTAAAATTCTGTTATGTTATCATTGTATATAAGTGAAATCCAATATCTTAGTCATAAAATTATAGTTAAAGTACTTTGTTTTAATTTCCAAATATGTCAAAAGAAGTTGAAAAATCAATGTTCAAATTCACACTGAATTAAATGTTTTTAACTTATCTCACGATTCTTTTGGACCATTTGGATATCATATTTTCTGAAGATTTTTAATAGTTTAATTTATTGTTTGATTGCAGCTGAATTTATTGGAGTTCCTCTGCAAAAACCGTTCTTGGAAGCACAGCTTGAGTTGGTAAATGGAAGTCGAAAAGAGTATCCATCAAATGGAATTAACTTTGCTAGTGCTGGTAGTGGAGTTTTACGAGCAACTAATCAGGATTTGGTAACAAATTATTAAGGAGTTGATGATCTCATTACCTCTTTATTTATTTATTTTTCAAAAAAAATTTAAATTGCAATTGAGAAAGGGGAGCAAGGTAAAGAAAGTAATCTTGTCAATGTGGCCAAACAATTACACGTCTAGTCACTGGTAAATCAAACTTGCATATATGCCACCTCAAAAGTAAATATCTTGTTAGATATATAAATTATCTCTTTTAGAGCTAAACTTATTACTAGTAAAATTTAACTCACAACTATATATCACAATAGATTGATTTTGGCATTTTCTAATCATTCTGTACTTGAAAGAAATGATGATAGTAAATATAACCAAGTTTATTCAAAGACATTTCTTTAGCCATCCATCTAAATATAACCGACTATTTGCGTAAAGATCCCTTTCTTTTTCAAACTTCTCTGAAGAAACGGTGCAAAATGTCTGGAATATCGGGGGGGGGGGGGGGGGGGGGGGGGGGGGTGGTGAAGGTGGGGAGGTGGTTTAGGGGAGGAAGGGTGGCATAAGAGTTGCAAATAATCAGAGGGGAAAATGTAGGGCAAAAGAAAGGTAAATAGAGTAACAATGTAAAGATTTTTCGTATTGCACGTCAGTGTTCTTAAATTATATACTACTACTTGACTACTTAAATTGTTTGGAAAATCAATGTAGTTTAATCTATTGTAACATGTTAGTTACTATTTTTATTATGTTATCGATCAGTTAATGATTATTATAGAGATTTACTTGTAATTATCTTGTACGTGAGTAAATTGCGTAACTTAAACTCTTGATTCAAATGTATTTTATTTCAGCCCTTGGCTCTGCTTCTTTTTGATTATATATATGGACTACTAATATTCTTGATTTTTGAAACATAGGGAGTGACACCAATTCAAGATCAACTTCAACAATTCAAAACCTTAGTCCAGCAAAACCTTATAAACAAGAAATTAATCCAAAATTCACTCTTCTTCTTCGAGTCAGGCTCTAACGACATTTTCAGCTACTTCTATCCATTTGGTGATCCAACTCTAACCCCAGATTCATACGTTCAGTCCATGTTATCTGAAGTTACAACTTTTATTGATCAAATTTCCAAGCTCGGGGCTCGTCGAATCGGCTTGTTTTCGTTAGGCCCCGTTGGTTGTGTACCAGCCAGGACCCTCTTGCCTGGTGCACCTGTTAACAAATGTTATGGAAAGATGAATAAAATGGTCAAGAATTATAATATAGGATTAGAGAATTTGGGAAGGAGTATACCAATCAAATATCCTGGTTCTTTTGCTGTTTATGGAGCTGTGTACAAGACTGTTCAGATCTTCAGAGCTAATCCTAAACGTTATGGTAATTTCTTACACTTCTTTACTCCTCTATAATGTTAGCATTAGTATTTCTTTAATTATAATAGAATTAATGAATCTTTCAGTCGTACTAAAAGAAAAATTTACACTATTATGTTAAATAGGAAACATCTTATTTAACGAGCATGAGCATGAGCATGAGCATGAGCATGAGCACGAGCATGTTATACATCTCATATTAGATGTTCAGAAAAAGTAAAAGAAAAAAAAGCAATAAGACCTCCCTAAATTCATATTCGCCCATGCGGGAATTCATGGCTTAGCTGAACATTCAGTAGCGAAGCTAGAAAATTTAATAAGGGTGTTCAACACGCTTTGTTAGTGGACTATGCAAGAGTGTTCAAAGTCTTATT
Organism: Nicotiana paniculata; assembly: GCA_005239505.1. Classification (NCBI taxonomy): domain Eukaryota; kingdom Viridiplantae; phylum Streptophyta; class Magnoliopsida; order Solanales; family Solanaceae; genus Nicotiana; species Nicotiana paniculata. Next base: position 42,613 of record ML304953.1, read on the forward strand.
TTTGATCAATAATAAGTAACATTATACCTTGTACACAATATAATTTTTAAGCAAAGGTGTTCAGTTTGACCATCTTTGACTACACATAGCTTCGGCCCTATCAACATTCATTCGTAAATTGTATAGTGAAATTAAGATTGCTCAACCTCGAAAGCTAATTGACTGTTGGCACACAGGGTTTTCTGATGTGACAAATGCATGTTGTGGGGATGGAACACTTGGAGGATTGTTGCAATGTGGTAAAGAAGGTTACAAGTTATGTGTAAAGCCCAATGAATACTTGTTTTGGGATTACTTCCATCCATCAGAGCATACTTATAAACTCATCTCAAAGGCATTATGGAGTGGAAGCCATTCTCGAATTCGACCTGTCAATCTCAAAACACTGGCCAACATGACCCTTATTCAGCACTAAGAAATTAAAACTATGTTTTGGAACCTCAAAATAGAGAGAGTTGCAGTCCTTGTCTTTCATTTTGTAACTAATCTTAAGGTGTTTATATGTTATCTTTGTTTTTTTCTCATGTTTACATCAAATAAGCAAAAGAGGGTCAACTCCATTTCATATATATTTGTTTCAAAAAGATTCTCTTAGTTTGATTTGACACAAAATTTAATAAATAAGGGAAGATTTTAGAGGTATATGGTCTTAAATCCTCTCTATGCTTCAATTTAAATGATACACTTTTCTTATTAGTCTATACCAAAAAGAATAATACTTCTCTATATTTAGAAATAATTTAACTTTAAATTTTTTATTTTACTCACTTTACCCTTAATGAAACTTTTATAGCCACACAAATATTATGACCGCACAAAGCTTTTGCCCCTTATGCTTTTAGGACCACTTGTTTCAAAAGTCTTTTTTTTTTCTTAAACTTTGTGCAAGGCAAACTACAATATCTAAATTAAAACGGCTGGAGTAGGCCATAACATTTATGTGGCTATAAAACTTTTAAAACTTGTGGCATGAAATCTGTCGTAACATTTGTGTGGCTATAAACAGGGGCGTAAACACCTTGTCCTATGCGGTGTCATGGAACACCGCTTAGTCGAGTTTTTTTACAAAAGTAAAAATATTAGGGGATAAATATAGAAAAAGACACCGCTTACAATTACAATAAGTTAAATTTGTTTATTTTTTCAAATTGTGACACTTCTTATGAAAATCCTGACACGCCACTAGCTATAAATACTTCTTATTAAAGAAATATTGAAAGATGACAATCTTTTGAAACCGACTAATAAGAAAACATTTCCAATCCTTTTAAAACATGAGGAATATAACTTATCATAGTTTTATTGCATAAGTGAGACTGGTCTTCTTGTTGGGCTTAAACTACAGTCTCTTGTAAAAATTGCACGGGCGCCTTATTTAGGCGCCCCTCTTTAATCTGTACCCGCTTTGTTTTAATGTTTGCACCGGTATTCATTATTTTGTTGAAAGCCTTTCGAAAAGATAATTTTACCCTTTTACAAACAGTCAAGCCTACTTTCTCTCTCTCTTCAAGTAAACCCCATTCCTCTACTTCCATTCCTATACTTTGCAAATACTGACTTTCTCTCTCTCTCTCCCGTTATTCACTTTTACGATCGTCATTGTTTTTTGATATTCATCGCTTCAACTGTTTGTTCGCCAACAATATTACGTATAATCACAGGTACATTGCAGTACCTTTACGTTCTGGGTATTGTTTTTCTTTTTGTAATAGTCATGTTCTATAGTGCTTTGTTAAATTTGTGCTTTGATGTTTAATTTTATTGGTGTTTTATTTTGGTAATATGCTGAAGTTTTTGAACGTGTGTGTCTGTTTTAAATGAACATTTCTATAAATCCTTTAGCTAGGGAGCTGAAGTTTTGTTTGTGTTTTTTGTTATATTTTTATGAATTAAGGACAAAATTTCAGCATATGAGGTGCTGAAGATTTTACA
>ML304956.1:0-73492 GCA_005239505.1 Nicotiana paniculata
TCAAAAAATGGAAAGATACTGATGTGAAAGTCATTATTAAAATTGTCACTTCGTGATTGATGCCGCCACAAAAATCCCTAAAGTCCGCTGATGAATTGCAGAACCAATCAGGAATCACCACGTGGCACATGCATTTAATAGAAGTGACAAGCGAAGCGTACGTTTAGAGACAGATGCAATGACATGAGTAGAATGTCGGCAAACAATTCTCGCCATAAATGTGTATCCACTTACCAAATATTCAATTGATAAATAAATGGTAAGTGGGGGACTATATGTATTGGTAAAAAATAAACATTACACGTGTAATATCTTGGATGACAAAGCAGTATACTTGGAACAATGGAAGGGTGACAGCTGGATGAAAGCTTGGAAAGAGGTACGGGGTAAACACCCACGAGATAATTAAAGCGGAAGCTCCAGTCTAATCGAGAAGTTGAAGAGACACGGTCAGAATGAACCAGGTAGATTCATAGATCTTCAATCAATGAGCTAAATGTTACAGAATCTCCACGCAACAGTTACGAATACCTATTGTAGAGTTACATTAATGATATAAATATTCATTAATTCTCAATCATTAAGAAGAGTAGACGTTATATTAAGAAATTCCCTATAAAAAGGAGTAAAATCTCACTTGTATGAACACATTCGAACCACTATTAAAATATACTTACTTTTATGCTATCTTATTGCTTTCTTATTTACAAGTCTAAATCCTATTATTAGCTAATCTTTTTGGTTATCAGAAGCTCAAGTACTTCTTAAAATAGCTTTGACTAAGAATCCAATTCTTTGGTTAAACAATGAGTGATGATTGACGAGAGATGAGTCACGAGTGACTGAGAAGCTTGCCCGAGAGGCTTTATTTGTGAGTGACACTGTGCCCGAGGGGCTTATTTTCTATGAGACTACTGTTTTCACTCTTCTTTGAATTTCTGCCTCTAAACGATAAATGTTGAATCAATGTTTTACATGAGATTTGAAAAGGGAAACTGGAGTGTATGAAACTTTCGGGACGTAGATTCCTAACTTGACTTATTGATTTCCACTGATATTTCTTATATGATCTTTACATGATTTTAAAAGCTCGTCACTGCTCTCAAGTCCTTATTTATAGTTGTTACTTACTGAGTTGGTGTACTCACATTACCCTCTGAACCTTGTGTGCAGATTCAGGTGCCCGGATCGAGTGAGATTCGATCCTTCATCGGTGGAGCAGTTGTCGAAGATTGTGAGGTAGCTGCACGGCGTTCGCAGCCCCACCCTTCTCCCTCTCATTTTGTTGCTATTTATATTTTTTCTAGACTTATTGTATTAAGTAACTGTGTCAGATTATGTGTTTTATTAGATGCTCATGACGGTTGGCTCCGGGTTTTGGGAATTTTTGTTCAGATGTTTTCATTGATTATTTGCAGATTTTGAAATACTAAACGTGTAAGGTTTTGATAAACTGCGTTATTGTTTTAAATGGAAAGTTCCTTGTATTATGTTCAGTAAATTGGCTAGCCTAGTACCACGATAGGTGCCATCACGGACAGTGTAAATTTTGGGGTCGTGACAAGTTGGTATCAAAGCCTAGGTTACATAAGACTTACCGGTCATGAGCAGGTTCGGTAGAGTCTTGCGGATCGGGTACGGAGACGTCTATACTTATATTCGAAAGGCTGCAGAATCCTTAGGAAAAATCTCACATTTCTTGAATTCTTGTCGTGCGAATCTATTAATCCTGGCAACTAAACTTCTATTGTTTCATTCTCTCACAGATGGTGAGGCCACGCGCTACCGGTCAGAGCGATCAGCCACCAGTGGGACTCATGAGGGGTCGAGGCCGTGGTAGAGGTAGAGGTGCAGCTCGCGCAGCTGCCGGAGCAGTACCCATAGACCTGCCTATTGTTCCAGATTAGGTCTCAGCCACAAATGCTCCAGTGGGACCAGCTCAGGCACCACTTGTGCCTATTGTTATTCCGGGTCTTCAGGAGACCTTGGCCCAGATTTTGACTGCATGCACCAGTCTTTCTCAGGCAGTCGCTATTCCTACTTCAGCCACTACTTTTAGGTCGGGGGAGGCATTCAGACTCCAGCTGCCCGTACACCTGAGCATGTTATTCAGGGGCTTCAGACCCCGGAGGTAGTTCCAGTTCATTCGGTTGCACCAGCCCAAGATTTAGTGGTTCCAGCTATGGCTGACGACGAGTAGCGCAGGTTGGAGAGATTTGAGAGGCTTCGAACTATGACTTTCAGTGGTGCTTAGGGCGAGAATGCCCAGGGTTTCATAGACAAGTGTTAGAGGATGCTTCGTACGGCAGGGATATTGGATACCAGTGGGGTCTCGTTTACTACCTTCCAGTTCTCAGGAGCTGCATTTACTTGGTGGGAGGCTTATGAGAGGCGTAGGCCTGTTGGTGCAGCGCCCCTTTCTTGGCAACAGCTTTCCACTCTCTTCTTAGAGAAGTATGTTCCACAGTCGCGTAGGGAGGAGTTGTGCAGGCAGTTTGAGCATCTGCGAGAGGGTGATATGACGGTGTCCCAGTATGAGATGAGGTTTTCAGAGCTTTCCCATCATGATATTTGGTTAGTCCCTACAAAGAGAGATAGGATCAGGAGATTTGTGGATGGCCTCTCGTATCAGCTTCGTATTCTTATGACCAGGGAGAGAGTATCGGGTGCTACTTTTGAGCAGGTTGTTAATATTACCCGATAGATTGAGTCGGTTCGTCGCCAGGAGTGAGATGAGAGAGAGGCTAAGAGGCCTCGAAGATCAGGTAGCTTTGGTGGTGTTCCTTCAGGGGGCAGTTCCAGCATGGCAGGGGCCGTCCATTTAGGCAAGCTCAGTCGGGTCGCTCAGGTTATCATGGTGGATCCGGTGGTCGTGCTCCTCAGAGTTCTCATCAGGGGCACCCATCATTTAGTGCTTTTCCAGCCTAGAGTTCATCTCGAGCACCATCGGTTCAGGGCTCATCTATGCCTGATTCTTCCAGAGTTTATCCTGGTGCTAGGGGTTCCCTTCAATCCCCGTCTCCAGCACTGGAAGTTGTTACGAGTGTGGAGAGTTTGGGCATATGAGGAGGCAGTGTCCTTGTTTCCTTAGGGGTCCATCCCAGCAGAGGGGTCAGCCCTTGACATCAGCTCCAAGGACTTCACTACCCGCCCAGGTAGTGAGGGGTGGGGGTCAGGCAGCTAGAGGACAGGGGGGTCGATCTGGTGGAGGTCAGGCCCATTTCTATGCACTTCCAGCAAGACCAGATGCTATGGCCTCAGATGCAGTGATTACAGGTATTGTTTCAGTTTGTCACCGAGATACTTCAGTCTTATTTGATCCTGGTTCCACATATTCCTATGTTTCATCATATTTTTCCCATTTTGTGGATATGCCCCCCGAGTCCTTAGTCACATTTGTTCATGTGTCGAATCTAGTGGGCGATACTATTATTGTGGACCGAGTGTATCGGTCGTGTTGATATCTATTGGGGGTCTGGAGACCCGAGTGGATCTGCTATTGCTTAGCATGGTTGACTTTGATGTGATATTGGGAATGGATTGGTTATCTCCGTGTCATGTTGTTCTTTATTGTCACACTAAGTCCGTGACCTTAGCGATGCCGGGATGCCCGAGAGTCGAGTGGAGAGGTTCTATTGATTATGTGCCTAGTAGGTTGATTTCATACCTGAAAGCTCAGCGTATAGTAGAGAAAGGATGCCTGTCTTACTTAGCTTTTGTGAGGGATGTCAGTGCTGAGACTCCCACTGTCGATGTTGTTCCTGTAGTCCGTGAGTATCCGGACGTGTTTCCTGCTGATTTGTCGGGCATGCCGCCCGATAGGGATATTGATTTTGGCATTGAGCTGGTGCCGGGCACTCAGCCTATTTCTGTCCCACTATATCGTATGGAACCAGCGGAGTTGAAGGAATTGAAACAACAGCTTCAGGAACTCCTAGAAAGGGGGTTCATCCGGCCTAGTGTGTCACCTTGAGGTGCATCGGTGTTGTTCGTAAAGAAGAAGGATGGTTCCATAAGAATGTGTATTGACTATAGGCAGCTGAACAAGGTTACAGTCAAGAATAAGTATCATCTACCTCGCATTGATGATTTTTTTGACCAGCTTCAGGGAGCTAGGGTGTTCTCTAAGATTGATTTGAGATCCGGGTACCATCAGCTGAAGATTCGAGATTCAGATGTTTCCAAGACGACTTTTAGGAACCGTTATGGCCACTATGAGTTTTTGGTGATGTCTTTTGGGATGACCAATGCCCCAGCAGAGTTCATGAATTTGATGAATAGCGTATTTCAGCCGTATTTGGATTCCTTTGTTATTGTGTTCATTGATGACATCCTGGTGTATTCTCGTAGCCAGGAGGAGCATGCTCAGCATTTGAGGGTTGTATTGCAGAGATTGAGGGAGGAGAAGCTTTATGCAAAGTTCTCCAAGTGTGAGTTTTGGCTTGGCTCAGTAGCTTTCTTGGGGCACGTGGTGTCTAGCGAGGGTATTCAGGTTGATCTGAAGAATATAGAGGCGCTGCAGAGTTGGCCCAGACCATCCTTAGCTACAGAGATTAGGAATTTCCTTGGTTTGGCGGGATAGTACTGTCGCTTTGTGGAGGGGTTTTCTTCTATTGCTTCACCCTTGACCAAATTGACTCAGAAGGGTGCTCTATTCAGGTGGTCAGACGAGTGTGAGGAGAGCTTCCAGAAGCTCAAGACGGCTTTGACCTCAGCTCCAGTATTGGTATTGCCATCAGCTTCAGGTTCTTATACCGTGTATTGTGATGCCTCGAGGATAGGAATTGGTTGTCTTTTGATGCAGGGGGTAGGGTGATTGCCTATGCCTCACGCCAGTTGAAGACTCACGAGAAGAATTATTCGGTGCATGATCTCGAGCTAACAGCCATTGTTCATGCCTTGAAGATCTGGCGTCATTATTTGTACGGGGTTCATTGTGAGGTTTTTACTGATCACCGTAGCCTGCAGCACTTGTTTAAGCAGAAGGATCTGAATTTGTGTCAGAGGAGATGGTTGGATCTTCTCAAGGACTATGATATCACTATTCTATACCATCCGGGGAAGGCCAATGTAGTGGTCGATGCCTTGAGTCACATAGCAAAAAGCTTAGGGAGTCTAGCATATCTTCCAGCAGCCGAGAGACCATTAGAACTTGATGTTAAGTCCTTAGCGGGCCAGTTGGTGAGGTTGGATCTATCGGATCCCCACGGGGTATTGACTTGTGTAGCCTCCAGGTCTTCTTTTTATGACCGTATCACAGAGCACCATTATGATGACCCACACTTGCTCGTTCTTCAGGATAGGGTCCGGTGAGGTGATGCCAGGGATGTAGCTATTGGCGATGATGGTGTTATGAGGATGCAGGGTCGGATATGTGTGCCTAATATAGATGGGCTTCAGGAGTTGATTCTTGAGGAGGCCTACAACTCGCGATATTCTATCCATCCGGGTGCCGCAAAGATGTATCAGGATCTGAGGCAGCATTATTTGTGGAGGCGGATGAAAAAGGATATTGTTGAATTTGTGGCTCGGTGTCTCAACTTCCAGCAGGTCAAGTACGAGCACCAGAGACCCGTCGGATTGCATTAGAGTTTGGTTATTCCTGAGTGGAAGTGGGAGCGGATCACCATGGACTTTGTAGTCGGGCTCCCACGGACTTCGAGGAGGTTCTACACTATATGGGTTATTGTGGATCGGCTGACTAAGTCCGCTCGCTTCATTCCTGTTGGTACTACTTATTCTTCGGAGCGGCTAGCTGAGATTTACATCAGGGAGATTGTTCGGTTGCATGATGTTACGATTTCCATCATTTCGGATAGAGGTACTCAGTTCACATCGCAGTTTTGGAGGTCCGTGCAGAGAGAGTTGGGTAATCAGGTTTAGTTGAACACGCTTTTCACCCTCAGACAGACGGGCAGTAGCGACTTCGCACGGTGCAGTCGAGACAGAAGAGTTATGCGGACGGAAGGTCCGGGATGTATCTTTCACGGCTGGGGAGAAGGTCTTGCTGAAGGTGTCATCCATAAAGGGTGTTATGCGGTTTGGGAAGAGGGGAAAGTTGAGTACCAGGCTCATTGGATCTTTTGAGGTGCTTCAGAGGATTGGATAGGTGGCTTATAGACTTGTTTTGCCACCTGGCTTGTCGAGCGTGCATCCAGTATTTCATGTTTACATGCTTCGGAGGTATATTGGTGACCTGTCTCATGTTTTGGATTTCAGTTCGGTGCAGCTAGAGGGTGATATGTCTTATGAGGTAAAGTCAGTAGCCATTTTGGGTCGTCAGGCGAGAAGGTTGAGGTCTAAGGATATAGCTTTAGTGAAAATGCAGTGGAGAGGGAAGCCAGTGGAGGAGGCCACCTGGGAGATCGAGCGGGAGATGCGGAGAATATATCCCCACCTTTTTGAGACTCCATGTATGTTTCTAGACCCGTTCGAGGACAAACGTTTGTTTAAGAGGGGGAGAATGTAACTACCCAGCCGGTCGTCCAAGAGTTTAGCCCTGTTTTTCCTATTTTTGCTTCATTCTTGTATGGTTTAACTCTTTTGTGTTGCGTTGGGTTGATTGGTTCGGGTTCGGAGTGTTTGTGATGAGAACTAAGACATTTAGTCTCTTAAGTTGGTGATTTAGTTGGAAAAGTCAATCGGAAGTTGACTTATAGGTAAATGATCTCGGAATGTGGTTTTTGTGGCTCGAATAGCTTCATTAGGTGACTTGGGACTTAGGAGTGTGTTCGGAATGTCATTTGGAGGTCCGGAGTAGAATTAGGCTTGAATTGGCGAAATTGGATTTTTGTCGATTACCGGTCGGTAGTGAAAAATTAGCTATCGGGGTCGGAATGGAATTTTAAAAGTTGGAACAAGTTCGTAGGGTCATTTGGGATGTGTGCGCAAATTTCAGGTCATTCGGACGCGGTTTGGATAGTTTCGGCATCGTGGGCGAATTTCGGAAGTTTAGAAATCCTTAAGCTTGAATTTGGATTTGATTTGGTGTTTTCATGTTATTTTTAGTGTTCTGAGGGTTCGACTAGGTTGGTATATTGATATGTGACTTGTTGGTACTTTTGGTTGAGGCCCCGAGGGGCTCGGAATTGATTTCGGATGATTTTGGAAGGTTGGAAGTTGGGAAAATTGCAGCAAATGCCTGCTGGTGCAGGCCTTCTGGTGTTGCCGCACCTACGGACAGGGAGCTACATGTGCGAAGGCGCATATGCGGAAAAATGGGACCTGGCCTGGGAGCGCAAGTGCGGAAGTTGGATCGCACCTGCGAGCCCGCAGGTGCGTGTTGAGGACCGCAGATGGGGAAATTTGGCTTAAGTGAGATTCCGCACCTGCGAGGGATTTCTCGCAGGTGTGGGCGGGCATGGGGTCGCAGGTGCGAGATGGCTGGGCAGAACCTATATAAGGTTGCCTTCGCGAATTTTGACTCATTTCTTCACCATTTTTGATGGATTTTTGAGCTTTGAGCTGGGATTTCAAGGGGGAATCAAGGGTATTTAGTGAGGTCAGCTACATGGACTTTGTATCTTGTGTTTAGGTCGATTATTCCATTGTTTAATCATGTTTTAGTGGAGAAATTTGGGAGATTATGGCTAAAAATTGGAAGTATAAATTGGGGATTTGAGGGGCCATTTGGGGTCCAATTTTGATGTATTTTGTATGCATGAACTCGTGAGAGCGTAAGGATTCTAGTTTTGTAATTTTTATCAGAATTCGAGACGTGGGTCCGGGGGTCGGGTTTGGCCAATTTCGGGATTTTTTATGTAAATTGGATATTTTCGAGTAGGCTTTGTCCCTTTAGCATATTTTGATTATATGAATCTGTTTTGAATAGACTGGGAGTGCGTTGAGTCCGAGTCAAGGAGCAAAGTCATCGCGGTGTAGTTTTTCATCCGGTTTGATAACGAACGTAAATCTAGACCTCAGGGTATGAAACCCCGGTATTTTTGTACTGATTTGATAAGTAAGGTGACGCACATGCCAGGTGACGGGCTTGTGGGCGTGCACCGGTAGGGTTTGTGACTTGGTACGTCCCATAGTGACTACTAAGTCGCGTATTTGATTTGAAATCATATGATATTCCGTATTTTAGAGATCTATACCATATTTTGGGCTGCATGCCATGTTTGGGGCCTCGTGCTGACCTATTTGGACCCTCATGGGTGTTTTTACTACTATTCTCACATTGTTTTTGATAGAAAATATAATCCCAGTCATAATTTATACTTGTTTACTGATTATTCCTGTTTATCACCCTGTTTTCAAACAAATGAAAGATATTTTGGGCTGAGTCTCCATGACTTGTGGTGAGTTGCCCGAGTGGCTTGTGAGGGTGATGGCTGAGTGAGGGCGAGATCCGGATTGTGAGGATAGTGATGGATCGGGTTGCATGCCGCAGCACTATATACATATATATTGGATCGGGATGCACGCCTCAGCGAGATATATATTGGATCAGGTTGCACGCCGCAGCGGTATATATATTGGATCGGGCTGCACGCCGCAGCGATATAGCGCTTGGGCTGAAGGAGCCCCTTCGGAGTCTGTACACCCCAAGTGAGCGCAGTCGACTATTTATGGATCGGGCTACACACCGCAGCGTTTTATATATATATATATATATATATGTATGTATGTATATATATATATATATATGTATGTATATATATATATATGTATGTATGTATGTATATATATATATATGTATGTATGTATATATATAAGGATGCACGCCGCAACGGTTATTATATGATACCTAATGAGCGTAAGTGCTGAGCATGAGTGCTGATTGACGAGAGATGAGTCACGAGTGACTGAGAGGCTTGCCCGAGAGGCTTATTTGTGAGTGACACTGTGCCCGAGGGGCTTATTTGCTATGAGACTACTGTTTTCACTCTTCTTTGTATTTCTGCCTCTAAACGATAAATTTTGAATCAATGTTTTACATGAGATTTGAAAAGGGAAACTGGAGTTTATGAAACTTTCGGGACGTAGATTCCTGACTTGACTTATTGATTTCCACTAATATTTCTTATATGATCTTTACATGATTTTAAAAATTCGTCACTGCACTCAAGTCCTTATTTATAGTTGTTACTTACTGAGTTGGTGTACTCACGTAACTCCCTGCACCTTGTGTGCAGATTCAAATGCCCGGATCGAGTGAGATTTGATCATTCATCAGTGGAGCAGTTATCGGAGATTGTGAGGTAGCTGCACGACGTTCGCAGTCCCTCCATTCTCCCTCTCATTTTGTTTCTATTTATATTTTTCCTAGACTTTTTGTATTAAGGAACCATGTCAGATTCTGTTTTTATTAGATGCTCATGACGGTTGGCTCCGTGTTTTAGGAATTTTTGTTCAGATGTTTTCATTGATTATCCGCAGATTTTGAAATACTAAACGTGCAAGTATTTGATAAACTGCGTTATTGTTTTAAATGGAAAGTTACTTGTATTATGTTCAGTAAATTGGCTATCCTAGTACCACTATAGGCGCCATCACGGTCAGTGTAGATTTTGGGATCGTGACATATGGGCAGCCTTGCATTTATTTTCAATCGGTGAGAGACCGTTAGCTTCAGATATTCAGACTCTGGCCAATCAGTTCGTGAGGTTGGAAACTTCTCCCAGCCATGTTTTAGCTTGTACAGTCGCTCGGTCTTCTTTATTTGAGTGTATCAGAGATCGGTAGGATGATGACCCGCATTTGATGGTCCTAGGGGACACAGTTCGGCACGGTGGTGCCAAGAAGGTTACAGTTGGAGATGACGGTGTATTAAGGGTGCAGGGTAGAGTGTGCGTGCCTAATATAGATGGGCTTCGTGGATTGATTCTCGAGGAGGCTCACAGTTCTAAGTATTCCATTTACCCTGGTGCTGCCAAGATGTACCAGGACCTACGGCAGCATTATTGGTGGCGAAGGATGAATAAGGACATTGTTGCTTATGTGGCTCGTTGTCTGAATTGTCAATAGGTGAAGTATGAGCATCAGAGACCTGGTGGTTTGCTCCAGCAGATAGAGATTCCTGAGTGGAAGTGGAAGCGTATCACTATGGACTTCGTTGTTGGACTCCCACGGACTCAAAAGAAGTTCGACGCCGTTTGGGTTATTGTGGATAGACTTACTAAATCAGCACACTTCATTTCGGTGGTAAGTACTTATACTTTGGAGCGGTTGGCAGAGATATATATTCGAGAGATTGTCCCCATTCACGGTGTGCCTGTGTCTATCATTTCTGATTGGGGTACATATTTTACCTCGAACTTTTGGAGGGCAGTTCAACATGAGTTGGATACACGTGTTGAGTTGAGCACAGAATTCCATCCTCAGACGAACGGGCAGTCCGAGCGTACTATTTTGATCTTGGAGGATATGTTTCACGCTTGTGTTATTGACTTTGGAGGTTCTTGGGATCAGTTCTTGCCGTTAGCAGAGTTTGCATACAATAATAGCTACCAGTCGAGCATTCAAATGGCTCCCTATGAGGCATCATATGGTAGACGGTGCAGATCGCCAGTTGGATGGTTTGAGCCGGGAGAGGCTCGATTATTGGGTACAGACTTAGTTCAGGAGGCCTTAGACAAGGTCAATATCATACATGTTCGACTTCGTACAGCTCAGTCTAGGAAAAAGAGTTATGTCGATCGTAAAGTTTGTGATGTGGCATTCATGGTTGAAGAGAGGGTATTACTTCGGGTATCACCCATGAAGGGTGTTATGAGATCTGGGAAGAAGGGGAAGTTGATCCCTAGGTATATCGGGCCATTTGAGATTCTCGAGAGAGTGGTGGAGGTAGCTTATAGACTTGCGTTTCCTCCAGAGTTATCCTTAGTTCATCCGGTATTCCATGTGTCTATGCTCCGAAAATATCAGGGTGACCCGTCCCACGTGTTAGATTTCAGCATTGTCCAATTGGACAAGGATTTGACTTATAAGGAGGAGCCGGTAGCCATTTTAGACCGGCAGGTTCGTCAGTTGAGGTCAAAGAGTTACCCTTCAGTTTGAGTGCAGTGGAAAGGTCAGCCCGTCGAGGCAGCTACTTGGGAGTCCGAGTCGGACATGCGGAGTAGATATCCACACTTGTTCGCCAGTTCAGGTACTTTCTATGTCCGTTCGAGGACGAATGTTTGTTGAGGTGGAGATTGTGATGACCCCAAGGGTCATCTTATGAATTAGTACTCCATTTCGGGCTCGTTATCCTTAAAAAAGATTAATTTTATTTACCTCGTGCGCAGTCAGGGTGTGAATCCGGAAAGCCTTTATGTGAAAATATAAGAAATAATGATTTTTAGTTGACTTTGGTCAACATTGTGACTAAACGGACCCGTACCCGTATTCGACGATCCCGGAAGGTCTGCAGTACGACTTGGGCGTATGCCTGGAATTGAATTCCGAGGTCCCTAGCTTTAAATAAATAAATGAATTAATGTTTGAAACCGTTGGTAGCGGGCCCGTATTTTGGTTTTGGAGCCTGGTACAGGTTTGTTATAATATTTAAGTACTATCTGTGAAATTTGGTGGAAATCGGAGTTCATTCGACGTGATTCGGACGTCCGGTTGAGAAAATAGTGAATTTGAAATTTTCTTGAGGAATTCATGAGTTTTAATGCTAAATTCGTAGTTTTCGGTGTTATTTTTGTGATTTGATCACGCGATCAAGTCCGTATGATATTTTTAGACCTACGTGCATGTTTGGTTTAGAGCCCCGAGGGCTCGGGTAAGTTTTGGATAGGCTACGGGGTGTTTCGGACTTATTAACTTCTGTTATTTTGCTGCTACAGGTGCACTGGTGCGTTCTTCTTCGCGATAGCGAAGCTTTTCCCGCGATCGCGAAGAGTAAATGCACTGGGGGGGGGGGGTCATTTTGTTCTACGCAAACGCATAACCTTGGTCGCGAACGCGAAGCACTAGGGGGATTACCCTTCGCGAACGCGACCAAGCTATCGTGAACGCGTTGAGTATGGGTCTGGGGGAGGAGAGCCTCGAATTCTTCTACACGAACGCGACCACCGGGTCACGAACGCGGTGACCAAAGGCCGCAAACCATCACGAACGCGAGCTTATCTACGCGAAGGCCATTGGGTCGTAATTCTTCGCGATCGTGACAGGACCATCGCGAACGCGATGAAGGCATGTCCAGTGTTTTAAAAACAGAATTAAAAATGGGAAGAAGCCATTATTTCATATTTTCAAAAGTAAGAAGACTTGGAGGCGATTTTCATCATACAAGTTCTTCCTTAAAGTGTTGGTAAACGATTCTAAACTATTTTCTTTCGATTACCCATTATTTTTCATCACTTTTCAATCAAAAATCAAGGATTTTCATGGTAGAAATTGGAGGTTTGGGTAGAATTAGAGAATTTTGTAAAAATGGAATTTTGACCTCGAATTAGGGTCGAATTTCGAAACTAATTACACATTCGAGCTCAAGGGTGAATGGGTAAATGGAATTTGGTCCGAACCCCGAGTTTGGGCCAAGCGGGCCCTGGGTCGGTTTTTAACCTTTTTAGGAAAAACATAGGAAAGTCATCGTTTTACATTAAAGTTAGTTCCTTTAGCACTAATTAATGATATTGAACTAAATATGATTAGATACGAGTGTGTTGGAGGTGAATTCGAAAGGAAAATCTATAATTGGGCAGTGAGTGGCCTGCGAAATTGAGGTAAGTGTTTGGTCTAACCTTGACTTGAGAGATTAGGAATCCCCGACTTAAATGCTATGTGAAATTTCATGTGTGTGGTATATAGGTGAGGTAGCGAGTACTTATGCGCCATCAAATTATTTGTTTAGCATAATCCTTTCCCCGTTTCCAACTTATTCTATTCTTGTCTTAATTGTTCCATGATTATTGATGCTTCCATGTCTACTTGTTTTTGTCTACTTGTAGTTGTTAGAGATTATTTTCCCTTATTTGAAAGTACTAATTGTTCTTTAGCGTCATTGTGGTATATTAATGGTTGAGCTGATTGTCAGTGTTTCATGATACATTTCGGTTGGTTTTGCTGTGTAGTAATAATTGGTGGGGTTTCTTAATTGTACAGTTTTCCGTTACATTAATAGAGATATAAATGTTGTGAATGATTTTTTATCTAAATTGTGAACTCTTTATTATAAATGATGAAATGTGATTGTCTGCTGGGAGCCGGTTGCACGCTGCAACAAGGAGGAATAAGGGTGGACATGTGGGATCGGGTTGCACGCCGCAACAGGAGGAATAAGGGTGATATATTGAGGAGCAATAAGGGTGGACAGGTGGGATCGGGTTGCACGCCGCAACAAGGAGTAATAAGGGAAAATATTCATGTTTTACTAGTTATATGATAAAGACCGGAATACTCACTGTTTTACTTTGTTGTTCCCATATTTTGCTCTTACCGTTATTTAAATTGTAACTTGGAATTTTTCGTAAGGATTGGTTATAGCTGAGATTTGGAAAGATAGCTGAGTTACTTAATTATTCACTGTAAGTTATTGTTTATTTAGTTTAGTATTTCCTTTTTGCTTTATTAAACACTGTATACAGGTTATATTATACCCGTTGTAGCCTCGTCACTACCTCGTCGAGGTTATGCTCGGCACTTACCAGTACATGGGGTCAGTTGTACTGATACTGCACTCTGCACTTCTTGTGCAGATTCATGTTCCGGTCAGAGTTGATTTCGAGTAGTAGCTGAACATTCGCGCCGAGACACGATGTAGATCTACTGGCGTCCGCAGATTCCTGGAGTCTTCTCCATATTATTTATCTACTATTTTATTTAATTCAAAACAAATATATATTTTCTTTCAACCAAATACTTGTGGTATTCTTTAGTAGTTCGTGAATTGTGACTCCAAATCCTGGGTAGTTAGATATTAGTATTAGTTTCGAGTTTTGTTTCATTATTTCATACATTATTCCTGATTCATTTATTGGATAGTGTTAGACTTCGTACATGTTTTAACTGTTTTAAATGTTGAACCCTCTAACATTGAATTGCCTAGAAAATGTGGTGTTAGGCGCTATCATGATCCCATGAGTTGAAAATTTGAATCGTGATAGTCTCGCGCCCCGTGTAGCGCCATGCGACGCATATGTGGGATTCTTCAGAAAAGTTGGCTAAACTATTGCCTGGTGGAATTTTTGGCCTAACTCCTAATCACTCACGTGGTAATAATTGCCAAGTTCAGACACTTCAATTTCTGAAAGTTTGATAAACCACAGTGTCATTTTCCACGCCATGATAGGCCAGTTTACGGGCCTTTGAGAGTTTTCTTTGCTTTTTCACATAATTACTCCGTCCTCGACCCCCATACTCGATTTCGACTTAATTTTTGAACCTTTATTCAGACTTCAAAATTCTTTTTTATTTATTTTAGCTCCAAAAATATCTCTTAGCTCGAATCACAACCTACACGACAGAAAATATATGATGAGTATAAATTGTCCCATCTTTTAGCTCAAACACATTTAAAATGTGTCAAATAATAAGTGCAAAGTAGCAAAAAATTTATATTTCTAGCTACCATCAGGCACGATGAGAAGAATCTATTTGAGACTAAATTAGATAACTAATCTACGATCAGGGCCTTGAAATATCCATAAAAATGACTAATAACCAGAAGTTCGATGTGATCATTAAGTCCCAAACGAACATGTTCGTTCTTGGGTTTCTAGCTAAGAAGGATGGGGCAGCTGATGGAAACTCCATGAGGTCCATACCATTCAGTTGAGGCGAGGTTCACGTTGGACATTGATTTGGGCACTGACATACATCCAGATGAGGATGAGGTCACCCCGCCTATGTCGGCACAAGAGGATAATGAGAGCAACGATGATTCTGACGATGAGGAGGCACCTCCTACTCGTAATTCTGCTCTTGCCTTACCCATCTCGGATTCTAGCATAATCTTTTTCCAATTCAAATCCTCATCTGGTTTTCGGAAGTATAAAAAATTATTGAAGTCCATTGGAGGCACGTCGATGTCAATCCCTCGTACTTTGGTGTGGGACTTACGTAATAAAATAAAAAAAAGAAAAAAAAAAGAAAAATTATGATTGGAGGAAAGGATGGCAAATCTAATTCTGAAAAAGGCAAATATGATTTTGTAAAACTAGATTTGATTGGTTGTTCATATGGTGAGGCTTGCTATAAATAGAAGACTATATTCTTTATTTTAAGTATACCAAAACGAGAGAGAAGTACTTGAGCTTTGAAAGTAATTCATAGACTACTTTTTATAATTTGTAAGAAAATAGAGTGGGAGTAATATTGTAATGACATATTTAAAATTAAAGAGTGCTATTTATTTTGAGATTGTAGTAGTCTCTTGACACTACCAAGTTGTAATATTATAGTGGTATTATATTATTTTACTCGGATATTATATTTTATTCGTTAAAGATTTGGTGTCGTTGTTACTCTCTTGTGTTATTATTATTTATTGCGGATATTATTCCTGGACGGGATATTATTTTTCCCAACAAAGTGGTATTTGAGCCATGGAAAATAATGGTCCGATGTCTTTTCCGTATCCCTGTATCACAAAAGATAATTATGAGAAATGATGTCTACATATGAAAGTCATTTTTGGCTCTCAGGATGTTTGGGAAATCATAGACAGGGCATATACAAAATCCGATAATGAGGAAACTCTGCTTCAAAATAAAAAAGATACTTTAGCAAAGATAAGGAAGAATGATCAACAAGACATCATGCTCATCCACCAATGTTTGGATGATGTCATATTTGAGAGGGTGACAGATGCTACCACCTCAAAGGAAGCTTCAAAGATTTTAGAAAATTCTCTCCACGGAGTAAACAACGTGAGGAAGGTAAAACTTTAAACTCTAAGGGCTGGTTTTGAAGTTTTAAAAATGAAGAAATTCGAATGCATTTTGGATTATTTCTCAAGGGTGAAGGCTATTATAAATCAACTAAGACGATATGGGGAGGACATGGGAGATATTTGTGTGGTAGAAAAGATCATTCGCACTTTAACACATAAATTTGATTTTGTGATGTGTGCTATTGAGGAGTCTAAAGATTCAGATTCTATGACGGTGGAGCAATTAGAGGGTTCTTTATAGGTCCACGAAGAAAAGATCAAAAGAAGACATCAAGTGTCACTGGAGCAACTTCTTAATCAGGCATCCTTTAAGGATTATGGAGGTGAAAAAAGCTATCGAGGGAATGGACGAGGAAAAGATCGTGACGGTCATGGAAGAGGAAGAAGTAATGTTAACAACTTCAACAATAAAGTTAAAATCCACCAAATTCAGAGGTCATGGTCGTGGACAAAGAGGAGGAAGAAGACATGGCTATTATCAAGAAAATAATAGACATGGGTATGAGAAATCAAAAATTAAATGTTATAATTGTCATAAATTTGGCAATTATTCTTCGAAATATCGTAGCATTGTTGAAGAGAAAGCTAACCTTGTTGACGATAAGAAAGAAGAGGACAAGTCGACATTGTTACTGACACTCAAGGAAGAAGACAAGGATGATTGTAGTTCGTGGTATTTGGACAATAGAGCAAGCAATCATATGTGTAGATGAAAAAATAATTTGTGAAGGTAAATAAAATGGTGAGAGTTAATGTGTCATTTGGAGATGCCTCAAAGATTAAAATCGAAGGGATAGGTATGATGATCCCCTATAAAGATAGTGGTCACAAGTTAATTCAAGATGTTTGTTATGTCCCAAAACTGAAAAATAATATTTTGTGTTTGGGCCAACTTCTTAAAAAGGATATGATATACACATGAAAAATATGCATCTTTAGATTAGAGATTCAAGTAGAATTCTAATTTCTAAAGTAAATTTGACAAATAATAGATTATTGTCTCTGAATCCTAAGACAATTTATGCAAAGCATTTGAAGGCTAAACCGCAAAATGAATCATGGTGTTGGCATATGCAATTTGGGCACTTGAATTTTGAAGCACTCAAATCCACGGGAGACAAGAATATGGTGCATGAGATGCCGTCAATCAACCATGCCAATCAATTGTGTGGTATTCTTGGAAAACATGCAAGGAGAAGTTTTCTGAATGAGGCCATGTCAAGAGCAACCAAGCCACTCCAACTTTTTCACACAGATGTGTGTAGGCCAATCAATCCACCTTCATTTGGTAAGAGTAAATACTTTTTGCACTTCATTGATAACTTTAGCAGAAAAAACTTGGATTTATTTCTTGAACAAAAAATCTGAAGCGTTTACTGCTTTTAAAACTTTCAAAGCACTTGTGGAAAAAAAGTGGCTATGAAATAAAAGCTTTAAGGTCCGATAGAGGATGCGAATTTGCTTTTAAATAATTTAATGACTTTTGTTAGTCTCATGAAATTCGTCGTCCTCTCATGGTATCTTACTCACTCCAACAAAATGGAGTTGCGGAGAGAAAGAACCGAATGATTCTTAATATGACTAGATAATTATTGAAATCTAAATGTATGCCCAAGGAATTTTGGGTCAAAGTTGTTTCTTGTGCAGTTTATTTGAATAACAGGTCTCCAACAAGAAATTTTAGAGATCAAATTCCTCAAAATATATGAGTGGAATAAAGCCACACGTCAAGCATTTGAGAATCTTTGGAAGCATAGCCTATGCTCGTATGCCACATCAAGGGGAACAAATCTTGATGATCGAAGTGTCAAGCATGTGTTTGTTGACTATGACACGACATCAAAAGGCTACAAGTTATACAACCCAAGCAGCAGTAAAGTGGTGGTAAGTCGCGATGTTGAATTTGATGAAGAATTGGCATGGAATTGCGAAGCTCAGGAAGAAACTTCATATGAGTTTCTTCCATATTTTGGTGATGAAGAAGAGCCAGAGACCATGGAAATTTTCCAAGATGCAACTCCACCGCCTCCACCAACTAATGTTGCATATTCTTTTTCTTAAGAAAATTCAAATGAATAACCACAAAGGACGAGGAATATTCAAGAGCTCTATTATGGAAAAGAAGAAATTACTAATTTTGATATTGAATTATTTTTTTGCTGATAGTGATCCAATGAACTTTGATGAAGATGTTATAGACAAAATGTGGAGACAAACCATGGAGGAGGAGATCAAGTCAATAGAGAAGAACAACACTTATGAATTAACAACTATCTCCAAGGGTCATTGAGCAATTGGAGTGAAATGGGTATACAAGACAATAAAGAATGCTGATGAAAATGTGGAGAGATACAAGGTACGAATTGTGGCTAAAGGCTATAAGCAAAGGAAAGACATTGACTATGAAGAAGTGTATGTACCTGTTACCTGCATGGAGACGATTCGTTTGCTGATCTCTTTGGCGGTGCAAATGAAATGGAAGTCCATCAACTAGATTTCAAGTTGGCCTTCTTAAATGGTTATCTTGAAGATGAAGTCTATGGTGAACAACTATTGAGCTTTATGGTCAAAACCCATGAATATAAAGTGTTGTGATTGAAGAAAACTTTATATAAGCAAGCCCCACGGGCATAGAATAGTCGCATCGATAAGTATTTTTAAGACAATGAATTTACTAGTTATCTCCATGAATATGCTATTTACCTTAAATTCCATACCAACGAAGATATCTTACTTGTTTGTCTTTATGGTAATGATATTATTCACGGCTAATAAACCAAGGTTGTTTGATGCTTTCAAGAAAGGTATGTCCCTGGAGTTCAAGATGAGGGATATTAGGCTTATGTCAAACTATCTGGGCCTAGAAATGAAGAAATTGGAAGAAGGCATTTTGATCTCTCAACAAATCTATACAAAGGATATATTGAAGAATTTTGTGCTCGATTGCAACCTCATTTACACACCAATGAAAAGTGGAACAAGATTGTCAAAGTCTAATAAAGGAGAAAAAGTGGATCTTATATTTTTCAAGAGTCTTGTTGGAAGTTTAAGGTACTTGGCTTGTACCAGACCAGATATACTCTTTATATTTGGAGTAGTAAGTCGCTTCATAGAAGCTCCTACCTCCACTCACCTGAAGGTCACTAGAATTCTTCATTGCCTAAAAGGTACAATTGACTTTGGGCTATTTTATTCTTCTTCTAATTATTTCAACCTTGAGGGATTTTGTGATAGTTTTTATGTGGGAGATAATGATGATAAAAAAAGCATAACTGATTTTCTATTTTTTTGTGGTTGTGGTATTTCTTGGAGTTCAAAGAAACAACATGTTGTTACTCTCTTGACTTGTGAAGCTGAATATGTAGCAGCAACATCCTTTACATGTCGTGCTATTTGGCTGAGAAGATTATTGAAGGAACTCAATTTTCCACAAATTGAAGCTACAGAGATTTGTATTAACAACAAATCCACACAATCACTCGCAAAGAAGCCAATATATCATGATCGAAGTAAGAATATAAATTCAAGGTATCATTTTATTTGAGAATTAATTGTCAATAAGGAGATAAAACTCAAATTAGGGAGTCTCATGATCAAGTTGTAGATATTTTCACAAAGCAACTCAAGTTTAAATATTTTCAAAGATTGAGACCTAGCCTTGGAATAAAAAGAAAAATTAAAATTAAAGGGGATATTTTTGGGACCTACCTAATAAAATAAAAAATAAAAAATAAAAGAAAAAAATGTGACCGGAGGAAACAGTGGCAATGGTAGGCGTAATAAATTGTACAATTTGTATTTGCAAATTGCAAAAGGCAAATCTGATTTTGTAAAATCAAAATGTGATTGGTTGTTTGGACGGTGAAACTTGCCATAAATAGAAACTTATGTTCTTCAATTTAAGTACATCAAAACGAGAGAGAAGTACTAGAGCTCTGAGAGTAAGCCACAAACTATTTTTTTATAGTATGTGAGAAAACAGAGTAATATTGTAGTGATGTATTTAAAATAAAGAGTGTTATTTATTTTGAAGTTATAGTAGTATCTTGGCTCTACCAAATTATAATATTATAGTGATATTATATAACTCTGCTCGAGTATTGAATTTTACCTTAAAAATTTAGTTTTGTTGTTACTCTCTTGTGTTATTATTATATACAGTGGATATTATTCATGGCGAAATATTATTTATTAATTCTACATAATACACAAAATTAACCAAATAAAATTAACTTACTACAATTAAAATAAACTAAAAATAACATAACAAAGAGGAATTAGAATTGGGAGTTGGCTCCCACGCAACGCGTTATTTAATATCATGGCATGATATCGTTCTTTGGTCAAGTATCATTCAACATGTCTTTCCTTATCAACCACACCAAGATAGTGTTTCAACTTTTGTCAGCTCTTATCTTTTGATGCAATTTTAATTGATGCTTGTGGGAACACTTGTGTTACTCTGAATAATCATAACTATCTCGTTTACAACTTACCCAGAATTAATTCACTTTCAGGAATTACTTTTTTCTTCTTCTTTTTTCAGTACTCCTTCTAATTCTCTATCGTTCCTCAAAGTTACAACAACCACTTGAGGATTATTTTCTGTATCACTTGGAAGAGCTCCCATGCGTCGAGTATTTTGGTGTGTCGCCAACTCCTAATATGCCTCTCTAAACTTCGAAAACTAGTCCTAAGTTGTTGGTTATCAAGTAACAACCTTTTTAAAATCGTCGGTGCTCTCTTCTGCTTGTTGTGGTGGTTTCTGGGATTGATTGTATTTTCCTTGGGGCTGTATTGATTATGATTTTTCTGATTTCCTCCTCTATGAGAAGTTTGAGTGATTCCTCTAATTGGAATTATAAGTGTTCTTGTATTACACATACTGGTTCATTGGACCCCGACCATGCTGGCTCGCATAGTAAATAGATTCGGGCTCACTAGGCATTGGTCACTCATGTGACTATATCCACAAATTTCATAACATGTAGCCATTTGATGAACATGTCGTATATAGGATGTGCCTGGCCGATTGCCATTTTAGTCATCTGACTCGTCGATTTAACTATGCCTGCCCGTATTGCTGAAATATCATCTAGCTCAAGTGTACCTATTGCTCTCTATTTTATCATTCTCCTTGTTCCCCCTTACCTTGTCAGTTATGATCTTTTGCGGTGAAGTTGTTCAAAAGAGTTTGAATTTTACTATATGGTTTCTAGATGCAATTTTCTTCAAAAGCTGAGTCGAGATTTAATTTAGAGGCGTCATCTTACCCTCCACAAAAATATAACCCAACACCTCTTCAGCTGACAATAATACGATCAATCTCTAAGTAGCTTCTTGTATCTTTCCCAAGCTTGACGAAGAGTCTCACCATCTCTTTGTTGAAAACCAAAAATTTGGCTTCTCAATGACTTAGTTTTCTTCGCAGGGAAAAACTTGATTAGAAATTTTCGTGCTAAACCATCTCACGTGCAGACTGAATTTGCTGGCTCTTTTTGCAATTGTTCCCTTTCTTCCCCCAACAGAGCAAAGGGAAACAAAGTCAATCTGACATAATTCTTGAAAACATTTGGATAGTTATAAATTTTCGTAATCTCCAAAAAGTTTTATATGTGCCTCTATGGATCTTCATGAGATAGACCCACAAATTGACCTGTGGACATTGACTGCACCACATATTGCTTCATCTCCAAGTGACCAATTATGTCAGGCTTCATGATTTCTTGAGTCTTATTTATGACATTAGGACTTGCAACCTCTATTATCAGTCTCTCACTATTTTCTGCCATCTCTAGTGATTGTGGTTGGACTATGATGTCTAACTCTGCAGTTTTAGCTCTCGCTTCGGCCTCCCTTCTTAACTTCCGAAAAAGTCTTTCAAGTTTGTAAGGAGGAAGATCGTTCAAGTTGTTACTTCTTCTTAGCATTCAATGTGAACACCTGTAGAAGCAGAAACAACAAACAAATTAAAACTCGAACACATAATGAATAAAAGCTTATTTCAAATGAGTAGCTAATTTCTAAAATCCTGGGGAACGAGGGAAAAAACTTGTTGGGGCCAAACACATATGCAAGTATACGTGATCGACAAGTAATAAAGTGATGAGAAAATATCTTTCACACAAGAATTTATGATCAACTATTGTTTAAACTAAACTACTTTTGAGTTAATTGTTCAAGCGGTTGAAAGGGAGATAATTGCGAGTTTAATTAACTAAAATTACTATGAAAGCTAACGAACAATCAAAAGAACAAGAATGCAAGCAGAGCAAACAAACACTTAGGAGAAAATTCAATAAGGATGAAGATATTCTGGGTTTATGGGATTAACGTATTTCCTATTGCTTTTTTTCTTCTTCTCGTATGATTCAACTACTTGATCAATCTGATTTATTGATTAACAGAGTTTATTATGCTCGCAAAGTTCTTTCGATGCTTCGCTCGCATATTCAAGCCAACCTAATATTATATATCTATAGGATCAAAGTTAACGAGAATGCATGTATATCTCCTGTACAAATAGCCAAGTAAGGCAACTAGAATATGTCTATCCTAATCGTGAATCTATTTTTTGATGCTCAGATTCAAGAACTTACTCTATTCAATATTATGTGCATTCTATAATTCAAACTTTCGAGTTCAACTATAAATTCGTAGATAGTATTTTTACAGTTAGTTATGCAGCAAAATAATTAAGCGCAAGATTGAATAAATAAATTAGTATGATAGAATCATGTAATATTTTCAACCATCAAAGAACAATATTCATTAATAACCCATAATCTCAAAACAGATGGGGTTTTAGCCACTCATGTTTATAACAACAATCAAAATATCATTTTAATAATAAAAGCTACAAATACGAGATGAATGATGGAAGAATCAATGAAATATGTGCTCAGTTTGCATTCCTAAGACCTTGTCTCCTTCAAAATATGTCCAACCCTTCACTAATCATATTTAGGAAGTAATTATAGGTTAGGGTCAAAGTCTCCAAGTCCAAAACCGAGTCAATTCGTGAATCAGGGCAACTGGGCGCCTGACCTCGGGAGACCACGTCTGGAGCGCACGTGGGACCTCGTGAGGCCAGGCTAGGCACACGTTTTTCCTCACTAGGAGCCAAGCTACGCCTGACCTGGCGTCTGGTGCTTGCGACTTCAACATCCCTTTGTGCAACCTTCATTCGTTGTCACATTACAATGATCCTACACATAAATACAACTTAATTAATCTCAAACGTACAATTTATTATTAAACACCAAAATGTAATGTAAGTAATACATTGAAATATATAATTATAGCCCAACATCATATATTATTTGGGTAATACAGTAGAAGATTATGATTCAATTTGGAGATCGTAATCATGATATTGGCGGCATTATGATCGAGTTACTCTAGATCTGGATGCCAACGAGATAGAAGGACTTAGTTCATGCTTCAAGAGCTAATTCGTGCAAACTCCATATGTACTAATTATTTAATTTACACGTGAATTCCATACTGGAATTGCTTCCGCTACGTAATACAATCAAACAAATAGGAAATAAATTCACCGATAATATATGATATGTATAGATTCAAGTGAATTTATGAAAACATGGATTTGAGTATTTGGTTTCGGATTTAAGGAATTACAGTCCATCAAAACAAATAAGCTCGGATTGGTTCAACTTTTTTAAGTTAGATTTCGAGTTAATTAGTTGGTTATGACAAATTTTCAATTTTGAACATATAAGTTGAACTTCTGCTTATAAAATAAACCTCCAAATAAATTATTCATATCAAATTGCATTAATAATTCTTCATTTTTATCTAGAAGGTATTATTCCTTTTACACCATTTAAATTTGCTCCACTATCAAATAAAGTAATAAAGCAATCTTTTGCATAATAGCCTATCCTTCCGCATTTGTAACAGGCCTGGAGTTTTTTGATTTAACAAAACCCTTTCTAGCTTTATGAAAAGCCTTTCTTCTTTGGGTCTTTTCATGTCGTTTCTCCGGCGAACCATTTCTCCTTTTGAAATCCTTTTTCTTATGAGATTTCTTTCTATTTGACGGAATGTCAATGGCAAATTGTTCACATAAATAAATTATTCATATCAAATTGCATTGATAATTCTTCATTTTTATCATAATCATATAAAAATTTTGTAATCTTAAGTACAAATGCAAACCCTTGATATAAGAAAAGGTATTACACGAAGAAAAAAGAAAAATAAAGCAATATAATTAGGATTTTAAGGAACTAAATGTCCGTCCAACTATGATAGGAGTGAAATATGTCACTAGTCAGCTTGAATTTGTTTGTGAAGATCTTGGGAGTCATTATAAATAAGGAGTGCTCTACTTTTTGGTGTAACACCAATGAAAATGTGCGATTTCAATAGTGACATAATTGACATTGTTTTATCACTTTCATTTGACAATAGTACTTTAAACTTGTCTTTGACTCTCTCTCTCTCTCTCCGATCCGACGAGGGTGGTGAGCACTGTGTCGAAAAGAATGATTTAGAGTCTGTTTGGTCAAGCTGCCGAAAATTACTATAAGTCTTTTTTTTCAAAAGTAATTTTAAGAAAAAATAATTTATGTTTAGCCAATTTATTTAAAAAGTACTTTTTACAACATTTGATAAGCAAATAGTGTTTGGAAATCTTTATAAAAAGTACTTTTGAGTGTCCAATTACCAAAAAAAATAGTACCAAGGTCGTATAATTATTTTAAAGAGAAAAATGAATTAAATATTTATCGTAAGTGATTTTTATTATTTTTTATTTAATTTAATTAAAATATAAAACATAAAATAAATATACATATTAAAGATTTAAATCAATTTACAACAACAACAACATACCCAGTAAAATCCCACTAGTGGGTCTGGGGAGGGTAGGATGTACTCAGACCTTACCCCTAAGTGAAAGGGAGTGCAATAATACAATCCTATGCAAAACAATAAAATAGTGTGAACACAACATAGACCGCTAACAGACATAGGCAAAACTCTATCAGACTACCCGATACAAAGAGGGGAAAACTACGAACTATCCCCTATACTACAACCCTAATGCTCGACCTCCACACATTCCTATTAAGATCCATGTCCTCAGAAAGTCGCGCCATGTTTTTCCTGATCACCTCACCCCAATTCTTCTTAGACCGCCCTCTACCTCTTCTCGTGCCTGCCAAAGCCAACCGTTCGCACATCCTAATCGGGGAATCTATTGCTCTCTTCCGCACGTGCACAAACCACCTAAGCCTCGCTTTCCGCATCTTGTCGTCCACGGGAGCAACGCCGACCCTCTCTCGAATATCTTCATTCCTTATCTTATCCAGTTTAGTATGCCCGCACATCCATCTCAACATCCTCATCTCGGCTACTTTCGTCTTCTGGATATGTGTATTCTTAATTGGCCAACACTCAGCCCTATATAACATAGTCGGCCTAACCACCGCCCTGTAGAATTTACCTTTGACATATATAATATTTAAATCAATTTAACATATATAATTATACCAAAGCATATAATATTATCTAGTATAATTACTTATTGTCATCATCCGGTATGAATTAGAAGTTTATTCTAGAAATTACTATATATACTCCAAGATGAAATAATAAGCAAAGTCACTCACATATGATAATATTTTTCAATAATTTCATCTCTAATTTTATAACACAACGCTTCCATATTAGTAGAAGACTTGCCCTGCATATCTAAAGGAATACCAGAAGGTCCATTTTCTTTCTCAATCTATGTAATAATGTCTTCATTAGCTAATAGTCAAATTCCTTATCGGTAGAAGAATGTCGTCGGATAAAGTTATGCATAGCCATGGTAATTGTAACGAGATGATTATGAGTGTCAAACTTGAAAGGTGGCATTGGGCCTGAAATAAAAATAATTTTAAATATTTAAAAAATTATTGTTTTCGTAAAACAAAAAACTAGTTAAGTATGTTTAAATTCAAATTCAAAAAAAGTAACTAATTATTAACAACACATAATGCATAATTTAAACTTTTTAAAATTTAAATTAAAAAATTAATTATTACCTAACCTAAGTAACTTTGTCCGAACTTTCCAAGTGACCTTTTGTGAGACTGTCACTTGCCTTAATGTTAAGACTTTTCCTTCCAAAAACTAATTGTGACAGAGAATATTTATTACAATGTATCGGTCTGAGAAGAATAAGTGATGTTGCATGCAAAATAGCATGTCCCCAAACAATAGTGGGCAATTTTGTTTTCATAAGTAGTGGTCTTGCTATCAATTGCAGGCGTTTAATAAATGACTCTGCAAGGCCATTTTGAGTATGAACATAAGCTACAGGATGTTCAAATTTTATCCCAATTGATAGACAATAATCATCAAAAGCTTGAGATGATAATTCTCCAGCATTATCAAGGCGAATAGCCTTTATAGGATAATCTGGGAATTGTGCCCTTAATCGAATTATTTGGGCTAATAGCTTTGCAAACGCCAGGTTGCGAGATGATAGTAGGCACACATGAGACCATCTTGAAGATGAATCTATTAGGACCATAAAATATCTAAACAACCCACTTGGTGGGTGAATAGGTCCACATATATCCCCATGTATACGCTCTAAAAAGGCAGGGGATTCCATGCTAACCTTCATTGGTGATGGTCTAGTTATCATTTTGCCTTGATAACAAGCATCACAAGAAAATTCATCATTTGTAAGAATCTTCAGGTTTTTTAGTGGGTGTCCACTTGAATTTTCAATAATTCGCCTCATCATTATTGATCAAGGATGGCCCAAACGGCCATGCCAAAGCTCAAAAGTGTTTGAATCAGTAAACTTCTGGTTTACGATAGAGTGTGCTTCAACTGCACTGATCTTTGAATAGTATAAGCCAGAAGATAAAGTTGGTAACTTTTCTACAATGCATTTCTGGCCAGAAATATTCTTTGTAATACAAAGATATTCCTCGTTCATTTCATCTATTGTCTCAACATGATACCCATTTCGGCGGATATCTATAAAACTCAACAAGTTTCTTCGTGACTTGGAGGAGAAAAATGTGTTGTTTATTATAAGTTTTGTTCCCTTAGACAGAAATACAATTGCTCTTTCGAAGCCTTCAATCAAACTTATATTACCAGAAATTGTAGAAACATTTGCTTTGTCCTTATGCAAATAAGAAAAGTATTTCTGATCTTTGAATATGGAATGAGTTGTTCCACTATCAATTACATAAATATCTTCATGATTGGTCTTTGATCCAAACATAATTTAAGGATTATCTATATTCTTCAAAACGACATAAACAAAATATATTATAATAAACGTTATTATCAAACGTAACTTCTATTACATAACCATACTATCTACTACAAACAACAAAAATTAAAATATTTACATTTCTACAGATTCATCAGCGATTACATGACTTGTTTCTCCTGGGAGTGCAAAGTAATCAACTACATCCAAATGCATGAAGTTTAAATTATCTTCAGAAATAAAATTTGCTTCAGCATTTTTGTCTGTCTTCTTCAGGGAGGCTTGATAAAGCTCAACCAGGTGCTTTGGCGTACGACAGGTACGTGACTAGTGCCCTTTTCCCCCACATCTATAGCATGCATTTTCTGCATTTGTTTCTTGTACCGCTTCATGCTTTTGTTCCTTTATTTTCCACAGCTGGTGGTTAGGAGGGTTCTTTGGTGCATTATTATTACCATGATTAGATTTTCTTCCCCGACCACGGCCATGACCACGACTAGGGCCACAACCTCTTCCATGCTTAGCTTGGTGGAAGTTCGTCTCATTCACTTCAGGGAATAGACAAGAACTAGTTGGTCGGCTTTCATGGTTTTTCATTAATAGCCCATTATGTTGCTCGGCTACAAGAAGATGGGAGATAAGTTCAGAATACTTTTTGAATCCCATCTCTCGATATTGCTGCTGCAGGAGCATATTCGAGGCATGAAAAGTGGTGAAAGTTTTCTCCAACATATCATGATCGGTAATATTATCACCACATAATTTCAATTGGGAAATAATCCTGAACATAGCAGAATTATACTCACTGATAGATTTAAAATCTTGTAGCCTTAAATGAATCCAGTCATAACGTGCATGTGGAAGAATGACCATCTTCAGGTGGTCATATCTATCTTTCAAATTATTCCACAGTATGACTGGATCTTTAATGGTGAGATATTCCATTTGCCTTCATCAAGGTGATGGCGTAGGAATATCATGGCTTTGACACGATCTTGGTTTGATGCTTGGTTTTTGTCCTTGATGGTGTCTGCCAGACCCATCGCATCAAGATGAATTTCAGCATCAAGCACCCAAGACATGTAGCTTTTGCCCGATATACCCAGGGCTACAAATTCAAGTTTAGAAAGATTTGACATTATTTAGAAAAGGAAAGTTCGTACCTTTGACACTTTCAAAGTATTTGCTCGAGATGACAGAGTCTCGTGCTGATAACGTGTTATAAAATAACGACTGTAAAGTAAATAAACTAAAGACAAGTATAGAGAGAAACTAATATATTATTGAACTTTCAAACTGTTGTACACAATGAACTGAAATCTCCTCTATTTATAGAAGAAAGGAAGCTGTTGTGTAAACTGCTACTGCAAGCTCTTGTAAGCTGCTACTGCAAGCTGCTTGTAAGTTGCTACTGTACCAGATATAGATAATGTTTATCCATAACGGAGTACCAAAATGATAAGCTTCTTCAGGAGACTTATTTCCAATAGAGTACTAAATAGATAAACATATTTACGGCAGTGTCCCATTTGGATAAGCTTCTTCAGGAGACTTATTTCCAATAGAGTACTAAATAGATAAACATATTTACGGCAGTGTCCCATTTGGATAAGCTTCTTCAGGAAGCTTATTTATAACGGAGTACTAAATAAACATCCATTATATAATATATATTTATAACAGATACAAATAAAAAAGAATAGAAAGGCATGGTAAAATAAAAAAGGAAGAAGGAAAGGTTAAATTAATGAGAGATTATTTAAAAATATAAATTTATTGTAAGAATATTATTGTCGTGAACACATTAGTTTTCTGTTTCTACTTCTTGAATAAGCTAGAATTTGTAGCTTTTCCCAAATGTTGAAAAACTGCTTCTCCTTCTGCTCAAAAACACTTTTTCGTTTTGGCCAAATATCTCAAACTTTTCCAAAAGTCCTAGAAGCTAGGCCAAAAGGCTCTTAGTCAAATATTTGATGCTGCTCAAAAGTACTTTTTTATTAATTAGTCAAACGCAATCTGCTTTCTACCAAAAGTATTTTAAAAAAAAAAAGTACTATTGAGATTTTTTTCATCAAAATAAACCAATTTTAGAAGTATGGCCAAACAGACTATTAGTTTAATTATATTGAAACCATATTCTTTTTAAGTAGACTAACAACTAATTGAGCTTGAGCTTGGAATTAGGCTAAAAATCTAATGGATGTATGGACATGTTATGTTTGGTTTAGTGGGTCCATTCCATCTGACGGCATCACACCCTCAGTAATTAGTGAAAAAAAATTAAAAAAAGAAACATAAAGAGGGGAAAGCGGTGAAAGCATAAACCCGCCGGCGGAAACACTAAACCGGTCTTTTCTGTCAGTCTAAAAGCTCACTCACTCTTCCTTACCTCCCGGAGTTAAATTAACAGCGATCTGCAAAACTGAAGTCCGGCGACCGTCCGTACATTTCTCAGCCGTGGTGAGCTTCATGTTTCAGTTTCCCATTTTATACCTTTGTACATTTATATAACGTAAAATACACACACATATATTTTATTTGTGAGTTTGTATGTATAGATGTTTTTTGTGTTGTATTGTAGATAGAGGTGGCGGCAACGGCGACCTAATTGGATGGGATATGACGGAGCCACTATCGCCGACGGTGAAGGACAACAAGGTGCTCAAAGGAGCTTTTGCAGTGGGTGGAATCATGTCTACTCTCGTCATCTATGGAATCTTACAGGCATGTTGCTTAATATCGTGATCTTTATTATGTGATTAAAAACAAGCATGATCAACACGCACGCGAGATGTGTTTATGCTTTAATACAAATGAAAGATGTTTGACTAAGCATGAAGTTTGAGATATTTTTGACTAATGTAGTATATTAGTGGGAGTAAAAGAAAGTAGTGATCTCGGTCAATGAAGTGGATCAAAAACCATAAGGTCTCAGCTTTAAATTTTAGCTGGAAAAAACACTAGATGATTTCTTTCCATTTGTCTGTGCCTTGGTGTACAAACTTACCCGCTATCTGTGTTGGTGGAAGGTAGCAGGTACCTCGTGGATTTAGTCGAGGTCAGCGCCAGACACCATAGTTATCAATTAAAAATAATAGTGAAATAATGGTTGCAATGCTAGCTTGGTAGAAAAAAGCATTACAACAAAGTTTAAAATTTCACCCCATTGCTTTGGTCTAGTGGTAATAGTACAACTTGTGATCTGTGCATTAGGGGCACGTCATAGGTTTGAACTCTGCTGCTAACAAAAGTCTAACATTTAAACGGAGAAGGGTGGAGGGGCGGACCTATTATCTACTGAGTCTCAAACTGTGCGCAACTGGTACTTGAAGATTTCTAGGTTATTAAAAAAAGTTGAAGATTTGAATTTTTAATGGATTTCATTTACCGGAAGTTGTGAAAGTTGGATAGAAAAAAAATGGTGTTAAATATCTTGGAACATTCTAAAACAGAAAGAATGTCTTATAAATTGAAACAAATAGAGTATGCTTTTTAACATTATGAAAATTTCTGAATGCTTTGAGATTCAATATATTGCTCCATGCTTATTTTTGTCGGAGAGGTAGTTATAATAATATAATACTGTTAAGGGTTTTAGAAAGAGGGTGCTTGCATGGAAAAAGGAAAACGAGAGGAAACACTTGCCACTTAGGTTATTTATTCATTAGTGACTGAAAACTGAAAAAAACTTTAGTTATTAATGTATACTGCATAGAGCAGTGTAAGACGTCTTTGTCTAATGCGTGTCGGATATTGTTGAGTTGTACATAAAAGTCCAACATCGGATGTACAAAGAAATTCAAAGAGGGTTTTGAATGTCTTGGACAACTTGACTCATTGCTGATCGGTTTTGTTTTGAATATTTGGACTATTTACTATGGTATAATAGGCAACTATCGCCACACTAATTCTCACACTCGTAGGTCTGCATGGAAGTCCATGTGTGAACCTCAGGTTTGGATTATGTGTAGAAGGGCGTTCACCTGCATATAAAAGTCTCTCATTGGATAAGCAAGTGTATCTAAAGGGGTTGAAAAATGATCGGGCAGCCGCTCCACTCATGGGTCTTAAGGTTTTGGTTTGAGTATGTGGATTCTTTTACTAATTCGATAATCCTAAAAGCTTTTGAATGTTTAATATGCAGTTGGAGCAAAGAGAGTAATAGTTTTGGGTATTTAAGCTAAGAGCTTTTGGCAAGTTCTTTCAAATGTGCTTTCATTTTGCTAATTCTATAAGTTTTGAGTGTTCCATTTATTATTGAAAATGAATGAAAGAAATGCTTTTGGTATTATGTTCTAGTATGAAACATTTCCAATTTATGTATTTTAAAAGACTTCTCCCCTCATGAGTTGTCTTCGGCTCACTGAAATTTCAGTCCTGTATGGGATTGAAACAGGCATATACATGTGGGTGTAACAACATGATAGAGAGTCTATACAATTTGAAATTGCAGTTTCCAAATGGAAGCGTATCCTGAAATGGTTTCGCGGCATAGTTCCAAAATCTGTTAGTACTCAAGATTGTTAAGATTTGTGCTTACAATGGGGCCCAAAGGAATTTACAAGGGAAGCCATAAAGTGCAGAAGTCTTGCAGAACAAGCTCTGTTCTCACGACAATTTTTGATACTTAAATTATAGTCACAAGAGGGATGATGACCTCACATACGAGAAATATACATGTAAAAGAGTTATCGAAGATATCGCTCTCCGCAGAGATTGTGGCGATACAAGTCAGTGTGATTGAGGTACTTCACTTTATTCATCTGCCCATACAAGATTTTGGATGTATGACATCAGTCTGCTGTCTCATGTAGTTGAGTACAACAACAACATACCCAGTGTACTCCCACAAGTGGGTATGGGGAGGGTAGTGTACTCCCACAAGGTGGAGAGGTTGTTTACGATAGATACTCGACTCAAGGAAAGCATTTCAAAGCAGTTTTGAAAAAGAAAACCGGTATTGAAGAAGCCATGGAAAAATAGTAAGGAAAACATTAGAAAGCATTTGAAAAAAAAAAGGAGCAATAGCCCCAGCAGAATAATAAGATAAACGAAGCACATCTGACATGCTCCTTTAAGAGGTTTACTTGAATATAGCTATTGAAATTTTCCATCACTAAATGTGTGAAGTATCAAGAAGAACTCAAAGAGGGAGGATTATTCCTCAAATCAATCCATAGATGACGAGGATGGAACTGTTTCAGGGAGGTAGCAGGATCCTGGCTGTTCAGCATTTCTGTTACAGGCATAGTGTTGGGCGTGACTTGAATGGGGAGTGACTATGAGATCTATGTTGGTTACAGTCAATTTACGTATGGTGTCATGTCTTTTCAAAATGTTGCAAGCAGTTATAAATGTGTAGCTCCTCTACAAGGAAGGAAAAGGGAGCATATGGAGGAGAAGAATAGAGCATAATACTGTATTTGGCAAACCATAACTTACGACAAAAAAAAAGTATTTAGCAAGCCGTAAAACAAATATTCATAAAGGAAAACTATGAATTTTAGGATTTTTCTTCTATTGATAAATTGTCTACATTTGCTTATTCTCCGTAACAGTTCTAATTTCTGCTAAATTTTTTCTATGCCCATATCCTAATTGTAAGGGCTTAAGGCAAATTAGCACCTTACTGACAAATGACAATATACCTGAATCTGTGTAACATAGGCATCATTTGAGTTCTACGGTGGGAGCCACATAATATGTGTGTGTGTGTGCGTAACTGTGTACATTTGATAAGTAGGGAGCCACATCATAAATTATAGTCACCTGGAGTCTACTTAGGCAGCCTACAAGTATTATGCGTAAAACGACTCTGTAAAGGGCATGTTTCTCTGTGGAACTGCCATCAGACTATTCAGACACAGGTTAAAGCAAATCATTCTTATGGTGTATCATATTTTGGTGAGGTGTACTTATCTCAGCACCTACAAGGTCGAACATGTCTTCAACTACATCATGGATATGCATTTTCTATTAGTTAATTAAGAATCTATAGCAAAGGACATGACCAGATAGAGAATTATACCTGCTTGCATTTGGTGGACAATTTGGAAGAGAGAAATTCCAGATGTTTTGAGAATGTGGAGAATGGAGTGCAGAAGATCAAGTTAAACTTTATTTTGCTGTTGTGTTTTTGGTGTAATCAGATCTACACAAATGATACTGAGACCATTATTGATGTTTTAGATTCAATATCGAGAGTGTCAGTGATAGTTAAAGACTCTTGTATATATGGTTTCAGCACTACCTAAATACTGTTTTGCTACATATGAAATATAGAAAAGTTACCAGTTTCAAAAAAAAAAGAATCTATAGCAATGAAGTCCTACTTTAAGTACTTAAGACATGTTGGCGTGCTCATTTAGGCACTTGATCAAAAAAGGATTAACAGCTTACTTCAGTTACATAAAGCTGTTGAACAAGTGTTTTCTCTTTTCATGACATCCTTTTTGTTTTGTGCATTCTTATTAA
Source organism: Nicotiana paniculata (assembly GCA_005239505.1). NCBI lineage: Eukaryota > Viridiplantae > Streptophyta > Magnoliopsida > Solanales > Solanaceae > Nicotiana > Nicotiana paniculata. The sequence goes on from ML304956.1 coordinate 33,555, forward strand.
ATATGACTGCTACTGAATAATAATGACCCCTCCTGGCTCTGTGATTTACTTATGAACTCTTCTATGTTTTCTGTTGATTCTCATGTAAAATCTGCTACTTTTTCTTTCTCTAACTTCCGTCGTAGTTTACATGTTAAATAGACACATAGAAACATATAACCCCCCCCCCCCCCCCCCCCTCCCAACACCAAAAAAACAAAAAAAAANTGATCATGTAAGAAGCAATTGTTGACAATTGCCTCTGAAGCATCCAGTCCCTTGATCTATGTCATGCTTTCCAAATTCTTTAGTTGAAGATGGTAACTAAAATAAGAATGGGGATCTTCTCTATTTAACATATGTTCTTTCAAGGTTTCGTTTGCACTTTCTTTCTTTAGCTGCATATTTCAGAGAAACGGCATAAAAATATATAATAATCTATGCCCTATTCAATTGGTCACTTTAATTTTATTTTAGTCCCATATTCATAAAGCACACAATTCACATTCACTTTGGATATTGTGTACTTTTTATTTCCTTGACATGATGATGGAACTTGTACTTGCAGGAAAAGATCATGAGAGTTCCCTATGGCCCTAATAAGGACTACTTTATATACTCATTATTTCTTGTCTTTTGCAATCGGATTACCACCTCTGCAGTCTCTGCTGGAGTTTTACTGGTAATAGAACACTTCCAGGCTATAAGCTCAAAAGACTTATTCATCTAGTACTGCAAATATACCCTAACATGATTCTAATCACTTGACTTCAGAGAGCCTCTTGACGAGGCAAAGAATGAAATCTTCAGTATTAGATGTGATTCTTAGAAATTTTGCCACACTCTACACTAAGCATTTACCTCCAGTTCTTCTCTGATTTGCAGGCAAGTAAGAAGGCATTGGACCCAGTAGCTCCAATCCATAAGTATTGTATTGTTTCCGTGTCTAACATCCTCACAACAACTTGTCAGTACGAGGCAAGTTTTTTCTTCTTCCTTATGAGTGCATGAAGTAATAGACAAAGGAGAAGAAAGATAGTGAGCCTTAAACAAAGAAGATTGTGAAAAACAAACACAAATATGATTTGAACAAAAAGGTTGTTGAAATTTTGGCAGTTGTCAAGTAACTACTAAAAAATACTGATAATTTTTATTAATTCTTGCGCAGGCTCTCAAATACGTCAGCTTTCCAGTTCAAACCCTGGCAAAATGTGCCAAAATGATACCTGTAATGGTAAGTTAACTTGCTGTAAACTGTTGTAATTGCTGGAAAAGGAAGTACATAGAATTCCTCTGTGTGAGACTGGTGTAGAATATTTCTAATCAGTTTCTAAAACATTTTCTGTTCGAGTGTTGGCATTGCTGTTTCGAGGCTTCTAGCTATGATGTTTTGTTCCTCAAATTCATCACGTACATGATAATCGTATCCGTCTACTTTGAATGCTTCACACAGTGTTGTTAAAGGCGCGCTTAAGCCCTGAAGCGAGGCTCAAAACATGTTGAGCGCTTCGCCTCGCTTTGTGGGCGCTTTAGTGTCGCATCAAGGCTCTAAGGCGTACCTTTCCTTGCCAATGAGTGTAATCCTGAAAAGGCGATATTAAACAATTTATATTTCGCTTTATCGTAATTTTTTTTTAATTTCTTTGTCCATATATTTGTTATTCATGCTTATAATTATTAGTCTTGGACTACATATACATATTTTTACTTTTTCTTCAGTTGCGCCTTTTTTCATTAAAGCTCACACTTTAGTTGCGCTTTGCGCTTAAAGCCCCAACGGACCTTAGAGCTTTTTTGCGCTTTTCACCTTTGATAACACTGGCTTCACATTTGGAATAATTTCTCCTAGAAATTTGTCCGTCCTTATGAAAATATAACTAGTAGAAGCACTAAAACTAAGGGGTCGGTTGATTGGGGAACAAGTTTTATCTGGGGATTATAAATGATGGGATTATAATACAAGGATTAAATAATGAGGGTATTATTTAGTGGCCTTCACTTTTATTGGTAGATGTTTTGGTCATTGGACTAAAACTGAGATATACAGGGTATATAATACACAACTTGTGTTTAGTTTAAACTAGATAAATTGGGGTAAACTTTTTTTCCCAATTTTAACCTTGTCTTTCTTAAATATTTTTGGAGAAAAGCTTTTGAGAAGGGTAAATGTGTCATTTTTTTAATCCCGGGATTGTTATCCCAATAGAGTGTGGTATAAGAATTATACCACAATAATCCCAGGATTGCTATACCCGGAATCAGAAATTGTACCAAACGTGGGATACAATAGTCCTATAATTTTTCAGAGACTATAATCTCTTATCCCTCCAACCAAATGACCCCTAAACTTATAAGGTATTTTCTAGGTTTTCTTTTGGTTATTTTAGTCCATAGTATATCAATAAAGAAACACCTCATTCGCTGAAGCTGCTAAAAGTAACCTATTTTTCTGTATAATTTAGCCATTTTCTCATCTCGTAGTTTTACATTGTCTCTCCTAGAATGTTCTGCTTTTACAAATTACACTATTGAGTTGCGCTTCCCATTTGATACCCATTTCATTTTTCCTTTTGTGTTCATGCAGATCTGGGGCACTATCATCATGCAAAAGAAGTACAAAGGGCAGGACTATTTCTTTGCATTCATAGTCACACTTGGCTGTTCGTTATTTATTCTGTATCCGGTAATAAGTAATGTCCTCTTTTCAATTACGTGTTGTGTTTACCCGAATTTCCATTAAACCAAATTATAACAGGAATTGTTTTCAGAACGTATTTTCCGTGGATCTTTCAAAAATCATGTGCTTTTTGTTAACCTTGTAGTAGCCATGATTCATCTGGAAAGGAAGTTATCTAGAAAGACCTATAATCTCATGGAATCCCTATAGATTTAGAGGAGGATAGAATACACTGGGAGAAAAAGATCCATATAGGCGATACCAACTATTTGGATCAAGACTAATCATGAAAGCAAGCTTCCAATAGGTCCAATTTTTGCTAGGAGTCCTTCTAATCTTGGTAAACAATCGTATATCAGCAGAAAATATAAAGAACTGCTAATACAAGACAATCTAAATCATTAAATATTGGAGAAATGGTTTCAGATGGAGCAAAACGGATAGTGAGGATTGTTATGAGTTATGGCCAATCCTAACTAGCTTGGGATTGAGGCTTAATAATAGTTATTGTACTGGATCACTAACTACAGAGAGATATGACAACATACACATCCAGTGGACAGATATAACGGCCTAAATAAGGTACGAGTACTGAATGGGAGATTGCGGGGTTGAAGTCCCTATACTCTCTTTTTTTGGGGGGGTGGGGGGTGGGGGGGAGGAGACATCAACGTTTTTAGGCAGCTTGTACTGCAATTCCCTGGAACTTTCATGCTGACCTGAAACACGACAATGAATATTTTACTGATTCCGTATCTTTTGGATTAACTAGAATTGTGTGATGCTAATGTTGTTTACCTTGTGAGGACTGTTTTTTTAAGTCAGTTATTTATAGAATTTACTAGCACTAAACAGAATTATGTACTTCTGATTCTCCAATCTAATACAGGCTTACTAACAGAATTATTGTTTCTGGTACTTGTACTTGTGTTTGGGTTGCCTGGTATCTGGAGTATATTAGCTTGTGCAGTTGTACCCTCGAGGTAAAGTTTTTTACAGTTTGTTCTTGGTTCTAGGCAGAAGGTGATATTAGCCCCTACAGTAGAGGAAGGGAAAGCACCATTTGGGGAGTTTCTCTTATGATGGGTTATCTTGGGTATGAGTTGACATTATCCAACATTTTAAACTTTGGTTGTTATATTAATGAAGTTAAACAGCTGTATTTGCTTAAAATTGACACTTTCTTGAGAATGTGTTCTAGAGATCTAAAAAACTAATTTTCAAGCTTTCTATATCGTACATTGTACTTTAATGATGTTGTTTAGCATTAAACGTTTCTATAATGTTCTCTCTTTTCCTTCCTTGATATACTGTCTTTCACCTTATTCTGTATGATCTATTGTTAGATATTGAACTCCGAATGCTCTATGTTTGGAAACTGCTATGTTGATCCAAAGTTGGAAGATCAAAATGTGCTTTGTACTAACCTTTTTAATGATTACATGTTATACGTAGAACTCATATTTTGTTAGCTTTACGGTGTACAAAATCCATCTGTTTTGCTCTCCCAATAAATTCTTACAATTCCATTTGCCTGATGCTATTGCTCAACTAGCTCTTTTAATTGGTCCATAGCAGAGTAATACTAAGATAATACTTGAGTCAAAGGAAAGATATCAAAAACTTCACCACCATTAGCAGATACAAAATTTTAACCTAAGAAGCAAATATGCCCCCTATCCGATTTTCTCTTTCATTAGTTTTTGCTTATATGACCACTTTGTTCTAAGAGAACATGTGCTTACCAGGGAGAATTTGAGTATTAGCTCCTGTAACATTCACACGGATATGTTGTTGAGTCTTTTTTGCCCCTTGAGATCTCCACCTGTTTAGATGAGTAAAAGGAGCAATGTGGTTATCACCTATTAAAATTGAATATTAATTTGTTAGCTTCTGAAACAAGGCTTTAATAAGCATTTGATCTCACAGGTTTGATGGATTTACGAGCACGTTCCAGGATAAACTTTTTAAAGGCTATGATATGGAAATACACACTCAGATATTCTACACAACTGTCTGTTCTTGTCTTCTTAGTTTCACTGGTAAGATCTCTTTTATTGCAGTTGGGAAACAGGTCTCTGTTTGAGTGAATATTATGGAATTCAATCTACGCCTCTAAAAAGACAATACACCGGACAAGCTGTTGAATACTTCTCTAATGTTAACTATTCTATTATTTTCCATTTGTTCTTGCTAAGCTTGTCATCTCCAATAATTTACATGGTTTACTGGGAGGGCTCACAGTTCTTGTGCTCTATATATTTGTTGATAGCCTTTTAATTGATTCTATCAATTGTCTCCAATGCAAATCTCAAACAACAGCTTATGAGTAAGAAGACTTAGTTTTCCAAGCTTCAGGGTGTTTTGCCTTGAATTGCTTTTCAGTTTAGGTCTGAAATTTTGACTATTCATAGCACTACGCACCAATCAATTTTCCTCAATGTTCTGAATAATATCCTTGCTGTGTACTGCATATTATTTGACCTTTCTGTTAGATGATTCTGGATGAAACTCTAGCCAAACATCTGCATTCACTAGTACAGAAATTCTTGAAAGCTAATTAAGAACTTAAGATCCAATGATATGGGTGCTGCTCTAGTGAGTTATCATTTTCTCTTAGGATCAGTATGCGGTTGAATGACATAGCTTTAAATGTTTATAAGGTGATGTAGGGTGCCCCAAGTTTGTATTAAAGGCGTTTTTCTGGTTTATTTTCCGATGACTATATATGACTAGAATTTGCTTTTTATTTTCCATTTAGGTCTAATCATGCAGGGCAATCTTCTCATGGCAATTGATTTTGTATCTCGCCATCATGATTGTTTCTTTGACATTGCTCTGCTTTCGACTGTAAGTTGTTTTAAAATATGAAAATCCTGATTTGCTTAAATAGAGATTCTCTGTTCTTGCTTAACAAGTACTTGGCCAAATTGTGTAGAACTCGTTTTTTCCATTAAAAATGAAACTATTCATTTGGATTTCTTTTTGCAGGTAGCAACAGCTAGTCAATTCTTTATCTCGTACACAATCCGCACATTTGGTGCTCTAACCTTTGCCACCATAATGACCACAAGACAGGTAATAAGAAATAGTTTGAGGGTTTGAAAAGGAATGATACTCACCACTTGGTGGACATGTGCCTAACTGATATTGGTGCTAACTTTCATTTTAGTTGGTGAGCATTTTGTTGTCTTGCTTGTGGTTTGCTCATCCCCTCAGCTGGGAGCAATGCGTAGGAGCTGTAAGCATTAACTTCTTTCTCTCTTGGCTTTGAAAGCTGCAACTTCCACTTTTGTTTTCTTTGGAGAAAAAGTTGTTTCACATTTGATTTAATTTTTTCAGGTTATTGTCTTTGGGGCCCTTTATGCGAGAAGCTTTTTAAATAATAAAAAGAAACCATTAACATTGGACAACACGGAAAATAGAGCTTCAAATCCACCAAAAGGGAATCCATAACACGTCCTTGAAGTATTCTGACCTTTGCAGTAACTGATTTGAAGTAGTTCTCTGCAACTTAAGCTGCTTTGAGATTAACTAACTGAAGATGGAATAGATAGGAATTTTATTTTTGGTTATTCAGCGCTGAAGGCTTGCGGTCCATGCTTGCGTGCTGGTTCATAACAACCTGCGTCTTATGATTTGATATACATTTGAAAGAAACTTGAAGAACCTGCCTCAGATATTCGCTCTTGTTGAATTACACCCTCATAAGCTGTAGAAGCTAACTGAAATTTGTCCTTCCAACTCTCTATGTATTGACCCTCAACCCCTCCCCCCNACACACACACACACACACACACACACACACACAGAGTGCTTAAGAAGGGCTTAGTTTGGGTAGAAGAAACCATAAGACTTTATCTATTAAACAAGTTTTAAGTTGTGAGTTGTGACCGCTTTCTGTATATGTACTGGACTTCTTCAGCTTGTGGCTTTCTGTGGGACATTATAACTTTTATGCAGGATGTACCAAAACAAATGTCTTGAATTAGCTTACGGAAATTGAAGGATATATACTTGAATGTTTGAAACTACTGTAGAAGGCTGGCATGGAAAATGACAGAATTTATTATCGTTTTGGGTTCTGAATCACTGCTACGGCAAATATTTTGTGGATGGGAGTAAGACTAATGCGTCTGATCTTTATGGAAAATAGAATGTCTGATATTTCGTTCAACACTGGAAAACTGTGGTAATAGTCAAGGTGTTTGATAACATGGAAGATGGATTTAAAACCAGTTGATGATTTAAGTACATAGGACAGAACCGCATGATTTCCAAGTTGGAGTACTAGGTACACAAATTTATTCCATCATTTAAAGGAAGAGAGCATTCCTGCTCTACGTAAAAGGATGCAGAGAGCAAAATTAATGCTCCACGAATTAAAAAATATGTTAGTTGGTACTTCAATTTAGCATGAATAATGACCCCCCGAGCATTTCTAACAATAAAAGAGGTAACCCTCCCTAGGTACTTCAATTTAGCATGAATAATGTCCCCTTGAGCATTTTTAACAATAAAAGCGTTCCTCTTGGACTAAGATTTGAGATTTTTACCTAGCTATACTATAATAGAAACCTATTTACTATATTTATTTAGGTTCCTTATTAATTACTTTATATACCTATATTTACTAGTTTTATACAAAATCATAAAAAGGAGGAAATGAACATACCTTAAATGTTGGGTATTAGTAACACATAATCACCCTACATTTAAGATACTCTTCCTTTTTCAAAGAATTACAAAACATCATCTGTCTTTGTACGTACCCACCGTAAGAAACCATTTGATACCCAAAATCATCACATCTCTTTCATACAAATCAACCAATATCTCTCTCTCTCTCCCCATCATACAAATCAAACTGTTATCTCTCTAAATATGTAGCATCATATATTTCTCTGAATCAATTCCACCACCAACCATTAAAAATTTGCAACTATTGACAAATCCATCGACATTATCTTTGAAATTGCAGGTGGAGAGGTCTGCCATTGACATACCATTAAAAAACTTCGAAGCTTTGAATTGGATATTTGTATTTTACGAATTTGTATAAGATTGGGTGTTCTTGAAAACTATGAAAATATCCTTTAGAGTTTATATCTCAATTTTAAGGAAGATTCGTTAAGTTTAAAGAGGTTTTAGGCTGAATTTCCGATTGAAACTCGAGGAAAAAAAAGTTTCGGAATTGTATTACGATTGTATGATAATTGTATCATAATTGTATCTGAGTTGTATTTGATATGTCAATACCTAAGATAATTCTGATACAATACTAATACTATTAAAATACAACATTGTATCATAATTTAAGTTTAGAGTTGGTTTTAGGTGGATGTTTTAAATTGAAACTTGAAAAAGATGAAGATCAAAGTTGTATCATGATTTAGAATTGTATCATTATTGTATCACAATTTGTACCTAAAATAATATATGAAAATATAATACAATATTGTATTAGTTTAAGTTTAGAATCAATTTTAAGTTGTATTATAATTGTGTAAGAATACTTTCAGGATTGTATCAAATTTGTATCTGAATTATGAGTAATTGTGAGTTCGTGACGAATTTCACAGTTTATATCACAAATATATGATAGTTATATATTAATTTATTAGTATTGTATCAGGTATTATTTTGGATATTAATGTACCATCTACAAGTTAGATACAATTGTGATACAAGTATGATACAATTATGTTTTACGCATTGATATATCTGATACAATTCAAATACAATTATGATACAATTATCATACAATCCCTGAATATTTCTTCATTTTCAGTGTTGTCCGGTCTCCCAACAAAAGAACGATGCAATTGATGATTTAATATATAAAGCTGTCGCCAATGGTAGGAAGAGAGAAGATGGAGATTCTGGGCCTAGATTAAAGGATTTTGATGTAAAAAAAAGGAGAGAAAAGGAAAGGGAAAAAGGAGAGAAGATGAAAGGGAAAAAAGGAAAGGATATAATTGAATCACTTAATTGAAGGCACTAATAATGGGATGAGAGCCTTTTGAGGAGAAATCTATACAATTTATAAGAAAAACCTAAATACTTATTAAAAACTACAAAATATAGAGAATATTTGTAAATAAATTTTTAATATAGTATAATTAGATAAAAAACCCTAAGATTTCTCCTTGAAGTACCATCTATTTTCCATTTTTGCCACCAAATACAAGTTTCTATTATTAACCAACATATTAGTTGTATTGTTTCTTTTGGGTCTAAATTTGTTAGGATTAATTTGATGCACAATTGTTAATTGAAAATTCAATTAGTTACAGTGTCAGAATTAATTGAAATTTAGTTACTTTTTCATGCGAATAAAAAACTTTGGGCAAAATGTCCTTAGTTAAAATCCGAAAAAATCAGCATACTATGTTGGAGTTCGAATTCTTTATTTATGAAATTTTAGTATAACATGCTGAAATTTATAATATGTTGGAATTTCAGCGTAATATGCTGGAGCTTTATATGCAAGAGTTCCATATCCAACATATTATGCCGATTTTTTTGTGTGTTTCAACTAAGGATATTTTTATCCAAATTTTGTCTCCATTTTAAATAGTGGAGGTTTCTTAATTACTTTACAAATAATAGTTTTTTTTAATTTAGAGTCTAAATATTAGGAAGCTTACGTTATTTTGACTGTAAAACGTATCATTAAGGTCTAAGTATTGCTACTTCTTAGCGAAAATATACTCTAAAATCTTTATTTTACCGATGTGAAATTTACGTAAGTGTTTATAGTTCCATCCACACAACACCACTCCTAGTCGTCTAGGAAGACGACGACAACAACAATAACAACGATCAGTCAAATCTTACAAGTGGGGTCTGGGGATGGTAGTATGTACGCAGACCTCACCTCTATCCCGAGGGGGTAGAGAGGCTGTTATAGACCTTCGGCTCAAGAAGACAAAACGAGATAGTATATTAGTACCATCAACAAAAACTGTAGAAATAATAACATCATAATAACCAGTAAATAGATGGAAAACAAACAATAACCAGCAAATAAGGCTCGGTACTATGAAAATAGAAGAGTAGTGTGAACACAACATTGACCAGTAGCAGTATAAGACAAAATCCTATCCGACTAGGCTCACACTGGTACGAGTTAGAAATATGCTCAACTACCTCCTAACCTACAACATTAATGCTCGATCTCCACAACTTCCTATCGAGGTCCATGTCCTCGGAGATCTGAACCCTTGCCATATCCCGCCTAATCACCTCTCCCCAATACTTCTTAGGTAGACTTCTACCTCTCCTCGTACCCACCAACGCCAACTGCTCGCACCTCCTTATCGAGGCATCTGGGCTTCTTCTCTATACGTGATCGAACCATCCAAGCCTCATTTCCCACATCTTGTCATCCATGGGACACCCATCTTTTCCCAAGTATCCTCATTCGTAATCTTATCCATCCTAGTTTACCCCGCACATCTACCTCAACATCCCCATTTTTTGCTACTTTCTTCTTCTGGATGTGTGGGTTCTTAACTGGCTAACACTCAGCCCCATACAACATGGCCGGTCCAACCACCGCTCTATAAAACTTACCCTTTGAGAAGCGGTGGCACTTTATTATCACACAAAATCTAGATGCTAACCTCCATTTCATCCATCCCACCCCTATACGGTGTGTGACATCCTCGTCTATCTCCCAATCCCCCTAGATAACTGACCCAAGGTACTTGAAACTACCTCTCTTGGTAATGACCTGTGATCCAAGCCTCACGTCCATGCACGCTTCCCACGGCTCAGCACTGAACTTGCACTCAAGATATTCCGTCTTATTCCTGCTCAACTTGAAACCCTTAGACTCAAGGGCCTGTCTCCAAACATCCAGCCTCTCGTTAATACTGCTTCGCGTCTCGTCTATCAGAATTATGTCGTTAGCGAATAACGTACACCATGACACCTCCCCTTGAATATGGTGTGTCAGTGTGTCCATCATCAGGGCAAATAAGAATAGGCTAAACACAGATCCTTGGTATCACCCCATAACAATCAAAAAATGCTCAGAGCCGCCTCCCATTGTCCTAACCCGAGTCTTAGCTCCATAATACATGTCCTTAATCGCTCTAATGTAAGCGACCGACATACCTTTAGCCTCTAGGCATCTCCAAAGAACCTCTTTAGGCACATTGTCATACGCTTTCTCCAGATCAACAAACACCATGCGTAGATCCTTCTTCCTATCCTTGTACTGTTCCATCAACCTCCTAATAAAGTGGATAGCTTCCATAGTAGAATGACCCGGCACGAAACCCGAACTGGTTGTCAGATATAGACACCGTCGTCCTCACCCTTTCTTTTACCACCCTCTCCCAAACTTTCATGGTATGACTCAATAATTTGATACCCCTATAATTGTTGTAACTCTGGATATAACCTTTTTTATTGTACAACGGAACCAACGTACTTCATCTCCGCTAATTTGGCATCCTCTTCGTCCTGAAAATAACATTAAACAGCCTAGTCGTCTAGGAAGAATTAACCTAATAATCGCACACCCAACAGTTTAAACTAAAAATAGGCGACGAATATATGATATATATAATTCATGTATATTTTCTATAACTGTGTATACTCAGTATATAATCTATACATACCGGCTAAAAAAAAATAGTGAATACATCCATCTATTTGTATAAAGCTCTGTAGAGTTAGTGGTAATCATACACTAGTCGATGAGATTCAACAGTAAATATTTCACGAGGTGCACTACTTGGTTGCCCCATTTAATCTGTACTCACTTTTAAAAAAAAGTTTAACTGACACTTAAAGTAAGATAACTTCAGACAAACTGCTTCTTCTTTGATCCTCCTCCTACTCCTCATCCACCTCTCCTTCCCCTATTAGTTACTGCGAAAATAGGGTGACACTAAATTTATATTGTGTTTGTGAACATGTTTTAGGTATTTTCACGGTAGTGACCTGCTATGGCGCTTCTTATTTTGCTATTGCTTAGAGTTTCTTCTCATTCTTCTTTTTAGTTACAAAATGAGTTTGTTATATTTATGATTATTTTGATAAATTGATGATTTTGGTTTGTTCTTTATAATGTTTGGAATTTATGTTTCAAATTTGAGCTTATTTGAAATAGAATTGATCGTTGAATCGTGTGTTAAATTGTTGAAATTCGAATAACAAGTGAAAACTTTAGGCAATCTGCGCTTCAGATTAATTAGTCTTGAGTGTATATTAAGTATAATTTTCGCACTCCAGACTAATTCGTTGTTAAGTGCACGCAACAAATAGGTTGGACTTCAGACTAATTAGTCTGAGTGCATCTTAGATATATTTTCACACATTGTAGTTTGCACCACATAACTTCAGATGTGATTGTCTGAAGTTTGTACTGCTGGGGAGAGAACTTTAGACAGGAATATTACCCGAAATTTGTAACTTCGCTTAAGAAGTTTGCACTTCATACGTGAAAATTACCAGAATTTTTTTACTTCGTACGCGAATATTTGGAACTTCAGACACGACGTCTGAAGTGTGTTCCAAAATGGGTAAAGTAACAAACTTTTGTGCAATTCAGGTATAAGTTCAAAGGGTAAAATTTTCACGTGGCACCCAGTTTTGCTCCACCCCATTGAATTTGTACTCACTTTTAAAAAAAAATTTAACTGCTACTCAATTTTTATATAACTTCAGATACATACACTTTCCCCTTCTTCTTTACTGTTGTTTTCTTTTTCTTTGTGCTTAGAGTTTCTTTTTTTTTTAAATTGCAAAATGCATTTGTTAAATTTGTTGTCGTTTTGACAATTTGATGATTGAGATTTGTTCTTTATGACATTTGAAAATTATGTTTCAAATTTGAGCTCATTTGGAGTAGATATATATTGGATTGTTGAACTTCGAAGAACAAATTTATGTTTCAGAACTTACGATTCGAAATCGAAGATGCATTCAATAGACTTAAGATTTAAATTTCTGAAATTGCATTTGAAAGATAGAAGAATTTCAGATTTTATATCTGAAATTGTATTGAAGAGATTGAACTACTTCAGATCCGAGTGAGTACACTTTACAAAATTTTGTACAATACAGATATAACTCCATTGGTAGCCCCAAAAGTGAGTATATATGAAAATGCCCCGTTCAATAGTGTCCCAAGGATGGGGTATATATATGTACTTGCTCAATTCAACATGATCTTACCAGTTTAGCCCACTCCACCTTAGGTGACATAAAGTTGGCAATTTTCTTATTTTGTTATCGTCGGATACACATTAGCAATTGCATGTTTTCTTTTATGTCTAATAAATCCAAAGATGCCTGCTTAATTATTGAGGAGACAATCTTGTAGATGACTCGAAGTACTAGTCTACTGCCTCTGAGTTAACTTTCATATTCCACAAATTTCATGTGAGTCGATAATTGTTTTGGCCACGCAAAAACTCACAGCACCAATGGAAAAATGCTTTCAAACCATTATAGCCACTGGTCCCGAAAAGAAGAAGTGTTCCATGATTCATTCAGTGGCCGACCAAGTGGTGGCTAGCGGGTTCAACTGAACCCGCTTCACCAAAAAATAATATTGTGCATATGTATAAATTAGGATTAAAGCTGTGTAAATTTTGTATTAATATTTATTTGAACCCACTTGACAAATACTATTGTACAACTAAAGTTATATACTTCTAAGATAGAACCCGCTTGCACAAAATTCTTGGTCCGCCGCTGGATTTATTGTCTCTAAATTTGGAGATCAACAACACCAATACCAATTATAGCATGACGCAATGGAAAATCCCTTGGCTTGTGAGTTGTGAAGTATCATCTGGTGGTCTAACCTTTATTAAATGAGTTGATTTTTACCTGCACAATAAGTATATTATTTATTATAAGTTATTTATATACATATATTGGAGAATATTAACAAACAGTGGCTGTAGTTTAGTGGTGAGAATTCCACGTTGTGGCCGTGGAGACCTGGGCTCGAATCCCAGCAGCCACAGAATCTTTTTTCGCTATCCACCTTTATAATTTTTGGGCTTTTTTCATCTTTCATTTTGGGTTTCATGGTACATTTTCCCACCAATTTGGGCCTCTCGATCAAATATGCAATTATAGCACCTGGGCTCGAATCCAGCAGCCACAGACTGTTAAATTTTTGCTCTCCACCTTTTCAGTTTGGGTTTCATGCTACATTAGTTACGTTACTAACTTGGGCCTCTGAATCACCCAGTCTGAGTACTCTTAATCCACGTTGCATCCAAAGAAATCGCCATTAATATTAGAGAAAACTATCCAGTTTGGCCTTTTAGGGCGACTAATACTATTTAATTCATAACATATCATCAATATTAGCTCCAAATCCCTTTTTATTACAAAGTCACCTATCTGCGCTATGCTAACTGGTAGTAGTCCCTATCGACCAGCCTTGTAATCCAAAGATACTTCATGGGCCATGGCGTCTTTGAGTTGCTTGTTATTCTTCACGATACATTTGAGTTGTTTGGTATGCTTTTGCAAATAAAATGATTGAAGGAGTTTGAATCTCAATTTTGGGACGATTTGAATTGAAATTTGAGCAAAATTCGCATTAGAGATGAAATATGTATCTCACTATGTACCCCGGGTGTATAATTTGTATATTCCATATGATGAGGTGAGGCATAAGCCCTCAGACATGGGGCGTAAGTCCCACGGATCTTTAAATTTTTCTGATTTCAAGAATTTTAAGATAGTATAAAATAAAAAATAATTATAAAAATTACATTAAAATCACAACATTATAACAAATAATCTATTGAAAATATTTATAAATTACAATTCAATTATGAATACGAAAAGTATGACATATATCATAATATGCAAATTAGTTGCAACGTCGTTACAACTCAAACATCAAAAGTAATGTATTCTGTCACGACCCGCTTTTCCCCTTCGAAGGACGTCGTGATGGCACCTAGTCGCTACGACTAGGTAAGCCTATTAACATAGAAATAATCCGAAAGTAAAGAATAATAAGGACCGACTAAACTTCAAAATTTCTACATAAAGGTAAAAATGCCCCTAGGCATATACAAGTAAATCAGTTTGCCAATTATATGCAACACTTTCCAAAATCAGGAACCATGAGTCATAAGATCTATGAAAACTATCTACAGTCTACTATACAAGAGTCTAAGAAGTATAAGAGGGAAAAAAGCAAATAAAGATAGAGGGGGACTCTGAGGATTTGCGGATGCGTGCAGACATAGCTTGAAGTCTCCGGTGATTGCTGTTGCTGGCTAATACTGAGGCGGACGTGAGGTACCTGGATCTGCACATGAAAATATGTGCAGTAAAGGCGTGACTATACCACAATGGTACCCAGTAAGTGCCAGGTCTAACCTCGGGAGAGTAGTGACGAGGTCAGGTCAGGGTCCTACCGCTATATATATATATATATATATATATATATATATATATATACACACACACACACACACACTCACACACACACACACACACACACACTACAGTAAAATGATTACAGAACCTACAGTAAAATAGAAGTCAAAGAAAGCCCTCAGCTCAGAACAAAGGAATAACAACAGGGGAATCTCCTGGGATACCATCCCATAGTCCCAAAGTAAATATGCAGTATAGAGGGTTCTCCCGGAATACGTACGTAGTCCCAAAATAAATATGCAGTGCTGAGGGATCTCCCGAAATACGCTCGTAGTCCCAAAGTAAATGTCCAATACAGAGGGATCTCCCGGAATACGTCCGTAGTCCCAAAATAAATATGCAATACAAGGGGATCTCCTGAAATACGTCTGTAGTCCCAAAATAAATATGCAGTGCTGGGGGATCTCCCGGAATACGTCCGTAGTCTCAAAGTAAATATGCAATTCAACCAATGACACACCAGTTATAGCATCAAAATTTACGGTTTAGGCTAAGTGAAACTAAGGAAAAATAGGATTTTCACTAAACATGTTGCACTGAATTTCAAGTAGACAATCAAAACACGTAGCCATGCTTTTCTAACCTAATCAAGGTAATTACACATACTAGTGTAGTTCGAACAAGGAAAAAAATAGTTTATGATTTAGTGAAAAACGAAGTTTTACAACAATTGCCCGTGTACGTACTCATTACCTCACGCACACAACGCTCATATATCAAACAGTACCAAAATCTTAAGGGGAAGTTCCCCCCACAAGGTTAGGTAATCCACTTACCTCGAACCACGATCAAATCAATCAGAAACCACGCTCTTGCCACGAGTATCCAACTCCGAACGGCCCAAATCTAATCAAATCAATTACATAACGTAAATATAACTACGGATAACCATTTTTAGCTAATGAATTCGAAGCTAAGACAAGAAAATAGGAAAACTTCCAAAAAACCTCCCCGGGCCCACGACTTAGAATTGGGTAAAAGTTACCAATTTAGAACACCCATTCACTCACGATATCACTCGTATAAAAATAATCTAAATCCAATGTCTAAAACCCACTCAAAACTCAGAAATTCGATTGGGGAACTTTTCTCCCACCTTCCCAACTTTTCTATCCAAATCCGAAATTAAACGGGAAAAATGACTATAGATTAATGAAATACAACCAAAAACAAGTTAGGAATTGTTACCCCAAAGTTTTCTCTGAAAATCCCTCAAGAAATCGCCTCAATCCGAGCTCTCTAGGTCCAAAAATGGGGGATGAAATCAAACCCCTCGATTCTGCCTTATCTGCCCAGTGATTATCGCACATGCAGGCTCTTCTTCGCACCTGCGACCCCGCACCTGCGAAGATCCCATCGTAGGTACGGAAATCACTTAAGTCCTCAAGTTCGGCTTCCGTGAGCAAAGGGCCGCACCTATGCGCCCGCTCCTACGGAACCTCTTCCGCTCCTGCGGTCCTTCACTGCATATGTGATTCCTTCCTCGCATCTGCGGGTATCGCGGATGCGGAAATACCTGAAACCTGCGATCCCGTCCTGGGCTGACCAATTCCGCTTCTGCGCCCCAAGTCCCTCTTCTGCGGGCTCTCACCTGCGATGGCCTCTTCGCATGTGCGATTACACCAGCACTAGAAAATCTTCAGCAATGGCCTAAGTCCAATTTTCAACCCTTTGAGCATCCGAAACACACCCGAGGCCCCCGGGGCCTCAATCAAACATACCAACCAATCCTAAAATACCATATGGATTTAGTCGAGCCTTCAAACAACATTGAAAAATATCAAAAACACGAGTTATGCACGGATTCAAGACTAAGGAACTTTGAATTTTCCAAATACTACAAACGACATCAAAACATATCAACCCTTGTCCGAATGACTCCAAATTTTACGCAAAAGTAAAAAATGACGCTACGAACCTATTCCCACTTCCAGAATTCCATTCTGATATCGGTATCAAAATTCCCACTGCCGACCAAAATCACCAAAAATCCAATTTTTGCCAATTCAAGCCCAAATCTACTACTGACCTCCAAATCACATTCCGGATGTGTCCTAATTCCAAAATCACCTAACAGATCTAACAAAATGATCAAAATTTAAATCCGAGGTTGATACACATAAGTCAACTTCTGATCGACTTTTTCCAACTTAAACTCCTAAATAAGAGACTAAGTGTGTATTCGTTTCAAAAAATCAATACGATCGGGGATCTAACTCTCAAGATATGAGGAAAGCCGTTAATGGTGCATCGGGGATCTAACTCTCAAAATGACTGGCCGGGTCGTTACATCATCCCGGCCGGTCGTTACATATTCGATACGAAATCTTATACGTATCCCTTAAGGAGTAATGAATCTTGAAAGAATTTTGATATTATAATTTGATATTTTTTGTTAAAAATACTCCTTTTATTTAATATGCTTTTGTTTACCGCGAAAATGGTAATTACAATTATACTTGTATGTGGTTCGAAAAATATGTGATTTATTTTAATACTAGTTTTTAGGCAATGGATGCTAAATATAAGTAAATAAAGTGTGATAATAATAAAGGAAAGTATTGATATGCAGACCAAGCTATTGAGAGACAGGGCCTCGAGCTGGTCAAAACAGGGCCTCGAGGTCGAGCTCGAGTGCTTGACAACGGGTGACTGATGATGGATTAACAACTTAATGGGCCTCGAAGATGGCCTTTATGATCCACAATAAACAATAGGTGAAGAACAATAAATGAAACACAATAAATGGAAGCAATAAATCAATGAAGCAATTTGTAGAGAATGTTTGAGTTAGAGAGCAGAGTATGTTGTTGTTCTTGTATTGAATATCATGTGTGTTAGAAAATAATAAGGGTCCCCTTTATATAGGAGGGGGAATCCCAACATGGTAAATGTATAGTTATTAAAACGAAATACAGCTGGTACAACTATTTAATGGTTCGGTACAGACTTGTACTATCTTTGCAGGTGTTGTCAGCTATATCCACGTGCCTTTGGGAATTTCCCGCCTTCTCATGACGGTCTTCGATCTTTACCCTACCTCGAGGTATATAGGTCCCTCGGACTACCTCCTTGAGGGATGCACCTCGGGGTTGAACTTCGGATCCTGCTCTGATATAATCGAGGTCGAGGCTCGAAACGTTGTAGAAGCCTTAAAATCGGCCTTCCCGATTTTACCGTATATAGATAGTCCCCGTGTTTCTTGGAATGAAAAAATAAGAAACGATTTTGAATTTACCAACTTTTCAATGCCTCCATCATCATGTCAATCATGTCATGTAAGCGGCTAATGTGATAGGAGAGATGCCCAAAAGCCAAATTCGCATAGTTCTTGAAAAGACTCGAATTGATTACGACAATTGACTATCTTTTGGCTTTTCCCAACACGCACATTTGGCCCCTATAAGTAATCCTTCTTCTGCCCCTTATCTTTCGCTACTCCTTCCAACCTTTAAAAAGAGATCTCATTACTTCTTTATTGTATCCTTTTCTCAATCAGCTTTCTCTCGTTTCCCATGAAAACTTTCAGCAAAAATGACGAAGGCCTCCAAAACTATTCCCCGAGATGATAAAGCTTCCTCATCTTCCGTTCCTCTAAGGGTAAGGCAATGTTACCCCCAAGTTTTGAGGAATGCATCCCCAGACCCTGCGAAACAACCTCTGATTTTAAGGTCGACAAACATTCTTCGAAGCCGGGACGGTGCGAACCCATGTCCCGGTATATTAGCCTAATAACAAACATCGAGAAGGTGAAGGCCGACTGCCGCTGAGGAGATTTGGTGCAAGTGGAGATTCCCTCTCGGGAGGAAGACATAACAACCCATAAAACTGACTTCCTCAGTGTATACACCTATCCATGTACCCTAGGCCCGGTAGAGCCGCCGTCGCCGTCAATAGACCCCGTCATTCTCGATTTCTGCAAGCGATATCAAGTGACGTTCGGCCAGGTTCATCCATCATTTTGGCATACTGTTTTCATGATTAGGCATTTTACAAATATGGTCGAGGGGATGCCTTTTTCCCTCGACCACCTGATTAGAATGTACAGTCCCCGACTTCATCGGGGTGGTCTGATTAAGCTTCAACGTCGTGCCACAAAGATTTTCTTTTCTTGTACCAATGGAGACATGGACAAAGGGTGGATGAGCCTCTTTTTTTGAGTTAGGACCTCAGATCTGATTCCAGTCGAAAGGATGCCATTACCTGAGGAATGGAATATGAACCGTAGATTAATACTTTAATTGAGCTCTTTTCACTTTCCTTCGTAACAACTTCCCCTTGAACTAACTCCCTTTGATGATGCAGCTATTGCGTGGTACCCTGATGCTGTTAAGGATCTCTCGGGCAGGGTTCGCCAGCTCGATTCAACCTGCCCGTATGCTGAGCGCGTATGGCGCGACCTGGCCAGGGGCCGATGGGAAGCTAAAAATCATGGTAGGGCCTTCCCTCTCGCAATACCTAAGTTATTTAAAAGAGATATCCCTTGAATATATTCTGACTTCTCGTGTTTATGTTCTATGCTTATGCAGGCCCAGGGGAGGCCTCTTTGATGAGAGAAGCACCACATGGGGAAGCAGATACCTCAAAACCAAATGAGGAGAAGAAGAGAAAAGGGAGATCGCCGACTGTGTCTTTGAAGCCAAAGAGGGCTAGAGTGCAAAGTCTGAGGCTGATTATGCGGCCTCAAACGAGATGATTCCTCGATAATGCCCGGGGAAAGTGGAAGTGTAACTGCTTCAGTTTTTGCTGAGCCGATGACTGTTGAGCCGAGGTCTTCTAAACCAGAAGTCGATGATGCCATCCCGACTCAAGCCGAAGAGGCTTTCGAGGGTGGGTTGAATGATGTCCCTGAGTCGATTGACAACCAAAATATTCCCCGGGCCGAAGGGAACTCGGTAGATGAGTTAAGGGAGCCCAGTTGTGAGTCGAAGGCCCCAATCGATCCAGCGGTGGTTAGGTGATTCCCCACCGGTTCCACCATTTTCCCTGAGGGAGATACAGAATGCCCATAATATAGAATCTTCCGACGCGGGGGATCCTCTCGGAGGGAAGGACGTAATTGAAGGGATCTTCACTATGGCCGAGAAGAATCCCGAACTTAACGCCTCGTTCATTTTTGAGGAAGCCGAGAGGCTCGGTGAACGGGTAATTTTTTCGTCGATTGCTTCAAGATTTGATCATTATTTCTCTGACTCTCCTTCCTTTATGCTTTCAGGCGAAAGTGATTTATAATCGGGCCACTGCTAAGTTTCAGGCTGAGTTGACCCATTACGAGGGGGAGTATAGGAGGTTTTCATCGGAGGTAGACGAGCTCAGGGATCGTTTTTCCAAAAAAGGAGGAGAAATGCTTGACTTCTGAGCTCATGTAGAAATGGTATCTCGGGAACGGAGATATCTTTATGAGTAGGTAACATAGCCTTCGTATGTTTTGTTTTTGTTCTTGCCCGATCTCAGCATTTAACACTTTCGGGCTGATCTTTGCAGCTTAAGGAGAAAGATGCCCTTATACGGGAATGGTTCCGAGCGAGGGATGCTGAGATCCTTGGACTTAAGCAGTGTGTGAATGAGATAACCTCTGAGAGAGGTACCCTCCAAGGGAATTTATCCTCGATTGAGCATCGTCTTCAGGATGCAAGGGCATAGAGTAATAAGTATAAGGACCTCTATGCTAAATTGTTCACTGCACTATCTTCAATTAAGGCTGAAGCCGATGCGCTCATATCCTCGTACAAAGATGATGTTGCTGCTGCAAATTCCTAGACCAGGAAAGCATCTGAGGAGGCCGAGCTTGATCTTGCGCGAGCCCTGGAGCATGCCCGATTAAGATCTCGGAGGCAGGCTCTCAAGGATATACATGCAGGGGCCCTCGATTTGTCTGCTGAGATCGAGAGGGTAAAGACCCTAGAAGAGGAATCGGCGGCCCTGCTTGCTTCCGAAGATGATTCGAGAAGTGGCTTAGAAGATGATGAAGATGAAGGTGAAGTCATCGAGGGGGAAGAGGCCGTTGAAGACCCGGGGTCCGAGGGCCAAGCCGTTGAAGGAATAACCTCCGAGGGAGCCGTTGAAGGCACACCCCGACGGTAGATTAGGTTTTCGTTTGTTCTTTTTCCCTGTGTAAGGGATCCGACTTTGAGCTTTGTAAATATGCTTTGTGAACCTTTATCATATATAAAAGGCTTTTCGTTACTCCTTGTTTTTTTCCTTGTTTCTTGGAATAGTTTTTGATGTTTGTCGATAATTATCCCGATGAATTGGACTTCAAAATGAAACCTTTGGGGTTATAAATTGGCTTTGAAGCTTTTTAGGATGGCCCATGGGCTCTTACGCATTGGTTCGGTATGACATTTAGCATGGATGGCACTTAGGCTCTTACGCATTGGGTCGGTACGACCTCTAATATGGTTAACCGTTTAAGGCTCAGTCCTTGAGTCGGGTTTTGACGCGAGCTCATCGACCCTTAGGTTTTTTAAATCGGCCCTGAGGCTCTTTAGGCTTGCGCTTAGGCTCTTACGCATTGGGTCGGTACAACCCTACTGTGGCTGACGCTTAGGCTCTTACACATTGGGTCGGTACAACCTTTACTGTGTCTGGCTCTTAGGCTCTTACGCATTGGGTCGGTACGACCTCTAATATGGATGTAGTTTTCCCTCGTTAAAGAATTTTTTGAAGTTTTTATGTTCGTATGACTCTTCGATAGCTCGAAAGAACCTCGATTATGAGCCGTTGAGTGACGATAAATGAGCACCTCGGAAGGTTTCGCTCGATGGCTAATTGTTTCGAAGCCTTTTCATTATTTGGAGCTGATATGACCAGAGCTCTTTTGCTTATGCCGAGGGTAGCCTGATTATCCGGTTCTTTTCAAAGTATTTTCAAAGTATTTGAAGGCCTGTGATTTTATGGCGACGGTCGGACATTTCCGAGTCGTGTTAGTTTGGCCGGAGCCTTATGACCGTGGTCATTGTGTCTGGCCGTAGCCTTTTAGTCCCCGAGTGAGATAGCCTCGGCGTCTATATTGAGGGTATGCCTTTTTAGAGGTCTTACAAGTTCGATATATAACCTTGACTTTGATATCGGAATTATGCCTTTTAAGGTCTTATAAATTTGTACATGCCTTTCTTGAGGTCTTACAAGTTCGATATCTCCTTATTGAGGGCTTATGAGCTCGACGTTGCCGGCCCTGAGGTCTTACGACTTTGAGTTTTTGATGTTGCCTGATTGAGGGCTTATATTGGTGCTTCATGGAGTGATTATTAGCTCAAAGTTTCCTGATTGAGGTCTTACGGTTTCAAGTTTGATAGCTCGATGATCCGACTATCGAGGACAGTCCCTGAGTCGGGGTTATGCCTTTTTTAAGGTCTTACAAATTTATATCGCCTCATTGAGGGCTTATGAATTTGAACATTCCTCGTTGAGGTCTTACAGATTTGACGTTGCCTCATCGAGGTCTTACAAGCTCGAAGTTGCCGGCCCTTAGGGCTTATGGCTTCGAGTTTTAGATGTCTGTCCCCGAGTGTTCGGGAAATTTTTGGCACTGGGGTCGTTTCTTGTGGGAATAGTGAATTTCTTTGGAGCATGAAGTGTTTTGTCAATAAAATATTCTCCTTTGATTACTTGGTACAAGCATACATGTTTCGCCATCGAGGGTTCGATTATTCTATACGGACACGGTTCATTTGACCGTTTGGTCCGATACATCATTCTTCTGTCGAGACCCTTTTCAGCATATTTTGATTTCTTCGAGGAGGTGATCTTCCGGGGGGATGCCCCTCGGTATTTGAGGTTGATTGAAGATAATCCTTGAATACTTGTTAAGTTCTCCTTAGGTAGCATATATATGTTGCCTCGTTAAAAACCTCATCGGTAAAACCGTATCGGGATAAAACCCGATCGGAGGAAAATAGTGCAACACATGCTTTAAAACCCAAGGTCTTCAAGTCGAAGGATGTTTTGGTGTTTTTCATCGGACACCTATAAAGAATTGGTGTGAAGCACAAAATGAAAGAGAGAAGGTTATTCCTTAGCAATAATAGCGTTTGAGCATTGATATGTTCCAATTGTTTGGAAGTTGCTCGCCTTACATGTTGCCGATTTTGTAGGACCCTTTGCCGGTTACTCCGAGGACGTGGTACGGTCCTTCCCAGCTCGTACCTAGCTTCCCTTCATTAGGGTTTCGAGTGTTTTGGGTGACTTTCCTTAGGACTAAGTCCCCGACTCCGAAATGTCGGAAGTTTGTTCTCCTGTTATAGTATCTTTCGATTATTTGTTTTTGGACGGCCATCCAGACCAGTGAAGATTCTCGCTTTTCATCTAATAGTTCGAGGGCTGTAGTCATGGCCTCATTGTTTGAGTCCTTAGTGGCATGTCGGAATCTGGCGCTTGGCTCTCCGACCTCGACCGGTATCAAAGCCTCAGACCCATATACCAAAGAGAACGACGTCTCTCTTGTGCATGATTTAGAGGTTGTCCGATATGCCCATAGCACCTCGGGTATCATTTCTCTCCATTTTGCTTTCGCATTTTCTAACTTCTTTTTCTAGTTTTGGATGATGGTCTTGTTTGAGGATTTGGTCTGACCATTTGCACATGGGTGGTAGGGAGTTGATAGGATCCTTTTGATTTTGTGATCCTCGAGAAACTTTGTTACTTTGCCTCCGATGAACTGCTTCCCGTTATCACACGTTATCTCGGAGGGGATCCCGAATCGACACATGATGTGATCCCAGATGAAGTCAATGACTTCTTTTTCTCTTATCTTCTCGTAGGCCTGTGCTTCCACCCATTTCGAAAGTAGTCAGTCGTAAATAGAATAAATCTAGCTTTACCTGGCGCCGTTGGTAGGGGACCGAGGATGTTCATTCCCCATTTCATGAACCGCCATGGTGATAAGATTGAATGTAGCTGTTCACCGGGTTGGTGGATCATTGGTGCAAATATTTGACACTTGTAGCATTTTCGGACGAATTCTTTGGTGTCCCTTTCCATGCTGTTCCAATAGTATCCTGCTCTGATCACCTTTCGAATTAAGGAATCGGCACCGAAGTGATTTCTGCAGGTGCCCTCGTGGATTTCTCGGAGCATGTAATCAATGTCTCCCTGTCCCAAGCTTACTGCTAGGGGCCCATTGAAGGCTCTTCTGTATAGAGTTCCCTTCTCGTCGAGTGAAAATCAAGCTGCTTTGGTCCGAAGAGCCCTTGATTCTTTTGGGTCCGTAGGTAGCTTCCCACTTCCCAAATAATCGATGTACTTATTTCTCCAATCCTATGTCAGGCTGGTGGAGTTGATTTCGGCATGGCCTTCTTTAATCACCGATTTAGATAGCTGAGCAACAACCCCGGGGAGTATGTCATATTCCTCGACGGATGATCCCAGGTTTGCGAGTGCATCAGCCTCGCTGTTTTGCTCTTGAGGTATGTGGACCAAAGTCCATTCTTTGAAGCGATGCAAAGTGACTTGAAGTTTGTCTAGGTATTGTTGCATCCTGTCCTCTCGAACGCCGAAGCTCCCATTTGCCTGATTTAATACCAGAAGGGAATCAAATTTTGCTTCGATGACTTCCGTTCCTAGGCCTTTGGCCAATTCGAGACCTACAATCATAGCCTCATACTCAGTTTCGTTGTTAGTCAACTTTGTAGTTTTTATAGATTGTCTAATCATGCCACCCGTAGGTGGCTTCAGAACTATGCCGAGCCCGGATCCGTTAACGTTCGAGGAACCTTCGGTGAATAAGGTCCATGCCCTCGATGATGTGCCCGGTTTTTAGTAAAAGTTCTTTTTATACCTTGGGCACAAGGGTGGCGTAAAGTCAGCCATGAAGTCCGCCAAAATTTGGGACTTGATAGCCGTTCGTGCTGATATTCGATATCATATCCCCCGAGTTCGATGGCCCATTTGGCCAGTCGACTTGATAATTCGGGTTTATGCAATATATTTTGAAGATGATATGTCGTTAAAACACATAAACGATGACATTGAAAATAAGGCTTCAATTTTCGAGATGCACTTATTAATGCAAGAGCTAACTTTTCTAAGTGTGGATACATGGTTTCAGCATCTCCCAGGGTTCGACTCACATAGTAGACAGGGAATTACGTACCTTGCTCATCTCTAACCAACACGCCACTTACCGCTACCTCGGACACTGCTAAGGTCAAGTATAGTGTTTCATCCTCCTTTGGGGTGTGGAGCAAATGCGGGCTTGAGAGATACCGCTTTAACTCCTCCAAGGCATGCTGCACTCTGGAGTTCACTCAATGTTGTTTTTCTTTTTGAGTAGGGAGAAAAAATGATGGCTCCGATCTGATGAGCTCGAGATGAATCAGCCTAACGCCGCTATCCACCCCGTCAGCCACTGTACGACCTTTACATTGTTCATCATCGTGATTTCTTCGATGACCTTGATTTTGTCGGGGTTGATTTCAGTCCCCTTGTTTGATATTATGAAGCCTAAAAAGTTTCCTGCAAATGAGTCAAATGGTCCTCTGCTCGCAGGGACTTAACTAGCATGTCATCAATGTAAACTTCCATGGATTTGCCTATTTGATGTTCGATAATCTTATTAACTAAGCGTTGGTACGTGGCCCCTGCATTTTTTAGCCGAAAAGGAATTACATTGTAGCAGTATGTGCCGTACTTCGTGACGAACGTAGTTTTTCCCTATCCTCGAGGTTCATTTGAATTTGATTATACCTGGAGTAGGCGTCGAGAAAGGTGAGTATATCGTGGCCAGCCGTGGCATCAATCAAGCGATCGATGTTGGTCAACGAGAATGAATCTTTAGGGAATGCTTCATTTAAGTCTTTATAATCTAGGCATATTCTTAATTTGTTCCCCTTTTTGGGAACTACTACTACATTGGCCAACCATTCGGGATATTTTACTTCCCTGACAGACCCTATTTTGAGGAGTTTTGTTACCTCATCTTTGACAAACGCATGTTTTACCTCGGACTGAGGCCTCCTTTTTTGCTTCACCGGTTTGAACCTGGGGTCGACGCTTAGCCAATGGGTGGCTATTTTCGATGGGATTCCTGTCATGTCTAAGTGGGACCAAGCAAAGAAATCAATGTTGTTAATAAGAAATTGAGTGAGTTTTTTCCTGAGTTCGGGAGTTAATCCCGTTCCCAGGTATACCTTTCGGCCTGGGAGATGTTCCATCAAAACAACTTGCTCCAGTTCTTCGACCGTTGATTTTTTTGCGTCTGATTCTTTGGGGGAAACGAAGGTTCGAGGAGTGAGGAAGTCTTCTTCATCATCCTCGGGGACCTTCTTATCTTCTGACCCCTCCGAGGTGGAGGATATGGGTGTCGGTGCCATGTCGTGTAGTGCAAACATCTTCTTTGCCGCATGCTGCTCTCCATATACCGTTTTTACACCGTCTTTTGTAGGGAACTTCATCATTTGATGAAGAGTTGATGGTAATGCCCTTATGTTATGTATCCACGGCCTTCTAAGCAAGGCATTGTATCTTATGTCACCTTCGATGAAATGGAACTTGGTGTTTCGAACTGTACCAGATATGTTGCTGGGAGGATGATTTCCCCTTTCGTTATCTCGCTCTCCATGTTGAATCCGTTAAGGACTTGAGAGGAAGACACGATCTGGTTGAGAAATTCGAGTTGCTCAACCACCCTTGACCTAATTATGTTGGCCGAGCTACCTAGATCCACGAGCACACATTTAATTTGAATGCTATCCAAGAGAAAAGAAATTACCAGTGCATCATTATGTGGTTGAGACAAAGTCTCGAAGTCTTCTTCACTGAATGCAAGAGTATCATCGAATACATAGTTCCGGGTTTGCTTTTCTATTGTGATGGATACTTTTTTTTGCTTGACAATGGGCCCCTGAGGGACATCGAATCCTCTAGTAATCATGTGGATGACGTGCTGTGGTTCCCTTGCTTCATTTTTCCTGTTCGCTTCTCTCTCTCGAAATTGGTTTCTAGCTCGGTCGATGAGGAACTCTTGAAGGTGCCCTTTGCTAATGAGTCAGGCTACTTCTTCTTGGGGTTGTCTGCAATCCTCGGTCCTATGACCGTGAGTGCCGTGATATTTGTATATAAGGTTAGGGTTCCTTTGCGAAGGATCTGATATTATGGGTTTCGACCACCTGGTATCTTCTATCTTACCTATGGCTGATACGGTGTCTGAAGCATTAATATTGAAGCTGTACTCAGATAGCCGGGGTGCCTCTACCGGCCCTGTGTGCCTGTTGAACCCGACTTTGTTCACGAATCCCCGAGGATTCTGGCCTTGATCCATCCTTTGATCACTCCGAGGTATACTGCATCGGGATATTTCTCCGATTTTCTACATACGGTTGATACCTTTCTTTGTTTGGCCTTTCTGGTGTCTGTTCGACTCGAGGAGCCATTCCGGTGGCGCTATGCTTGGAGTTTTTTGATGGCTTTGTAGCTGAAAAATAACCACTTGTTGTACTTGCAATATCTCAAAAATGATATGTAGGCTAACTTCTCTTTCCCTTTGAGTAGGGGTTCTCTGTGCTTCATATTGGTCTCCTTCGCGCACACTTCCGTATGTATGAGAGCTTATATCGACATGTTGAGCGTTGCGTGATCCCTCATCAACGGGGATTTGTACCGGTGCCCCTTCAGGGTTTTGTGGCGGTACACTGGCGCCTGAAGCAGCTGCACCGTTCCTTCCATGATCCTCAGGACAGTTGTTTTCATGTGCATTAACTGAGTTAGACATTTTATGACCTTAAATTGAAGATTCTGGACAAGAAAAAGCGTCAAGAATAACTTTTGTTTTTAGAAAACCAGCACTAGATTAATCACTATTATTTTTAGCCCTACGGTGGGCGCCAAACTGTTTACCGCGAAAATGATAATTACAATTATATTTGATTCTGTGGTCTTAAAAATATGTGATTTATTTTAATACTAGTTGTTAGGAAATGGATGCTAAATATAAGTAAAGAAAGTGTGATAATAATAAGGAAAGTATTTATATGTAGACCGAGCTATTGAGAGACAGGGCCTCGAGCTGGTCGAAATAGGGCCTCGAGGTCGAGCTCCAGTGCTTGACAGAGGGTGATCGATGAAGGATTAACAACTTAATGGGCCTCGAAGATGGCCTCTTTATGATCCACAATAAACAATAGGTGAAGAACAATACATGAAACACAATAAATGGAAGCAATAAATCAATGGAGCAATTTGTAGAGAATGTTTGAGTTAGAGAGCAGAGAATGTTGTTGTTCTTGTATTGAATATCATGTGTGTTACAAAATAACAAGGGTCTCCTTTATATAGGAGGGGGAATCCCAACATGGTACATGTATAATTATTACAACGAAATACAACTGGTATAGCTATTTAATGGTCTGGTACGGACTTGTACTATCTTTGCAGGCGTTGTCAGCTATAACCACGTACTTTTGGAAATTTTCCGCCTTCTCATGACGGTCTTCGATCTTTACCCTGACTCGAGGTATATCGGTCCCTCGGACTACCTCCTCGAGGGATGCACCTCGAGGTTGAACTTCAGATTCTGCTTTGATAGAATCGAGGTCGAGGCTCGAAACGCTGTAGAAGCCTTAAAATCGGCCTTCCCTGGTTTTACCGTATACAACTTTCTATTTGAAAGAGAATTTATACAAAAAATATAATTCACAATTTAAATATGTTTTTCTAGAATAATTTAATTTTAAGTTTCAACAAGTTAATAAAGTGACACATAAGTCACCATACAATACCATGATAATTAATTATTTAAAGAGTTAATAGCTAATATAGCTAAATTATATTTAAGAAAATGTTAATAAAAAAATTTATGAACTATTATATGATAAATCCATAACAAAAGTTAATAAATAAATACTTTTAAATGAAAGATTTATTTAAATTTTACTATTGTAGCAGTCTTAGTGGATAACGTGCAATAATTTTATATTAATTATGACATAAAATACTCTCAACTTAATGATTTATGACTAAGAAAAAAGTAATTTTGACTAATTAAATTTATTAAGAAAATTTGTGGATTACAAGGTTAGTCACACGCAATTGCATAAAGTTTTATTAGGCGAGCCTAGTACGCTAGGCGTTGGGCGTGTCCGGGGCGTAATACCCGATGACCGATGCATAAGTCTCACGGAACTTTGCCCCACACATAAACCCAAGGGCGTTTTACGAGTGCTCTGCCATGGGGCAAGCCTCGGGCGAGTCCCAATTCTGCCTTTTGAAACAGAGGCTGGTAATAGGACGGTCGTAAAGTAAGATTGTAACTTAATTTTCGGAACAAGTGTAACTAAAAAAATATTCCCTTTTATAGTGTGAAACAAAGCAACATGGACTGGATAGACATTACTCCCTCCGGTCCACAATAAGTGATTTTTTGACCTTTTATATGGTCCAAAATAAGTGATTTTTTCAGATTTCAAGAATGAATTAATTATTTTTTTCTTACTTTTTCCTTGGAGTAAATAATGTTGGTGTATGTGTTAGGAGTGTTTATGTGAAGAGATAGTAATAAATGTTAATATAGTAAATGTCACGACCCAAAATTTCTAAGGTCGTCATGGCACCGGACATCATTGTCAGGCAAGCCAATCATTAATTAATTGAAATAAATTTTCGATTTTAAACATTTATGAAAAATATTTCCCTTCACTTTATTACATGTTAGCTAAATAAAATCTGTCAAGTAAAACAATGGTTTGAATATTCCATTTTAGCAAACATACCCCAACACATCCCAGAACCCGGTGTCACAAGTACATGAACACTTTCTAAGAATTTATACAATCATCACAAAGCCTTTCCGAAATACAAATTGGAATAGGAAATTTATAATGAAAACAAATACAGAACGAGGGAGACTCTGTCAGCTGCGGATCGTCTCCGGATGATGCAGCTAGCCTAAGTCTCCGAATCCTCCACATTTCTATGAAAGTACCTGTGCAATAAAAATGCATAGCAAGTAGAATGAGTACAAAAATAACGTGTACTCAGTAAGTCGCCCGCTTAACCTCAGAGAGGTAGCGACGAGAGGTCGAATTAGACACTCACTAAGGGCCAACAAATTAATTAACAGTATATGATGAACACGGTAGGAATGTAAAGGTAGTAAAGCAGCAATATATATAAGGCACTGAAATCCAAGTAAATACTGGAAATAAACAAACAGTTACCACTTCCTCATTTCCCCCCAAATGTTTTAAATAAACAATTTCTTCTTTGTTTCCCCCCAAATATCTTGTCACTTTTAAAAATTCATGAAAAACATTTAACAATTTAACATGCGCATACGAGATAAGGACAACCGGCCTGAGCTGTCATAATAATCAACTCTGTGCACTGCCGAGGATCGAACGACCCGTACCAAAAGTGCACCTCTCAATAAGATACTCATGTCTACGCACAACCGATGGTCGAACGGCCCGAACCATAAGTGCATTTTAAATCCGCCGTGGCGTACGACCCACTCCCATGAGAGTGGGGGAAATAACACTCCGCTTGCGGAATGTAAATTGTGAAGCGGTCACATGCAGTCATGCACAATCAACAGTCCACCCCGAATATGTCGGGAAAACAAGTACCCAAGTAAATGACAGATTTCTCTTTTAAAAATCATAAAATAGTGTCTAAATCCTTGTTTCGAAATTTATTTGCCAAGTCTAATAATGTTCAATAATCTCACTTTATCAAGTATACAATTATCCACGGAGGAAAACAATTCTCTTTTCAGCTGATTAAGAAAATCAAATCTAGTCTTCTTTAGATGTCAAATTACGATTTCGATTATATTAGCAGTCAAGTAATATAGGCAGGATCACGGGTACAACACATAAGGCATACTAGTGGGTCCTAGGCTACCCGTACATGGCATAATAGTTAGATATGCACGGACTCCCGTCACCTCGTGTGTACGTAGCCTCCGCAGATAATAGCACATACTTAATTAATTCACATAGGGGGATAATTCCCCCTCACAAAGTTAGAAAGGAGACTTACCTTTCTCCGAAGTCCCATAACCGGCTTCCAAGCCCTTCTGACGACTTCCATGGATGCACAACGCCCCAAAACTAGCACATAACGGACAAAGTAATGAAAATTCATCCTAATACTCACAACAAATTCAAATTGTATACTTTTCCAATCTCGCTTAGTGAAATGACCAAAATGCCCTCGTGCCTGGAATCCAAACTTTATCGAAGGTATAATCTACCCATAGCTCCACTAGTTCAAATATACAATTTACTCTACATTCCATGCTCAAATTCGTGGCTAACAATCCAAATTTCTGTTTTCTAGGTTTTTTTAAGATTCCCCAATTTCCTACAAATTCCCATGTCTAATTCCATGCATATACTTGTATTTAACTTTAAAAACATGAAGCAGTTACTTACCTTGACAATGCATGAAGAAATCCTCTCTTTGAAGCCTCCCAAGATCGCCTAAGCCAAAGAAGAAATGAAGAAATGGCCAACAATTCACGGTTTTAAAACATTCTGCCCAACCTCGATTCCGCACCTGCGATCCTTCCTCCGCACCTGCGTTCCCGCAGGTGCGACCAATCTCCCGCACCTGCAGCTTCCTCAGCTTCAGCCAAAATCGCACCTGCACCTCACAACCCACATCTACGACCTCACAGGTGCGGAAATACCATCGCACCTGTGCTCCCAGCCGGACCATCTATTCTTCGCACCTGCGGTGCCATAGCCGCACTCGCGGCTCCGCACCTGCGGCCAAAACCTCGCAGGTGCGGTCACACCAGATGACAACAATTCCAGTCTTCTTCAAACTTCAAATCTTGATCGGTTAGCCACCCGGAATCCACCCGAGGCCCCCGGGAACCCGTCCAATTATACCAACATGTTCCAAAACATAATGCGGGCTTTCTCGAAGCCTCAGATCACATAACAACATCGAAACCACGAATCGCTCCCAAATTCCAACTTTATGAACTTAAAAATTTCCAACTTCTACATCCGATGCCGAAACCTATCAAATCACGTCCGATTGACCCCAAATTTTGCACACAAGTCATATTTGACATTACAGACCTGCTCCAACTTTTGGAATCGCATTCCGACCCGATATCAAAATTTCCACTTCCGGTCGAATTTCTCAAAAACCTTCAAATTTCTATCTTTAGCCAAATGACTTCAAAATGACCTCCGGACATCCGAATTCACTTCCGATCGCGCTCCCAACTCCAAAATCACCATACAAAGCTATTCCCAGACTCGGAATCCCAAACGAACCTCTATAACACTGAGATGCCTTCCAACCCAAACTTATGAAATTCTTCTAAAATACTAACTTCCACAGTATATGCCGAAACGCTCCCGGATTATTCAAAAATCGATCCGGACATACGCCCAAGTCCGAAATCATCATATGAACCTGATGGAACCTTCAATTCAGAGGTCATTTACTCAAAATTCCAATCTTAGTTGGTTCTTCCAACTTAAGGCTTCTGAAATGAGAATTTTCTTTCCAAATCAACTCTAAACTTCCCGAAATTCAATTCCGACCACGCGCACAGGTCGTAATACCTAAAACGAAGCTGCTCATGGCCTCAAACCACTGAACGACGCGCTAGAGCTCAAAAATAACTGGTCGGGTCGTTACTGTCAATTTCATTGATAATTAATGTTTAAGGTGGATTTCCTAATCTGTGTAAAAACATCCACAAAATCACTTATTTTGGAATGTAGGGAGTACTAATTACTAATCGATATAAAGTCTAAGTCCCTGAAGAAGAAATAGAGAACTACATAAATAAGCCATAAACAGACAATACCAATAATTAATCATTAAGTCATGCTATCAACAGTAGCCATAAAGCTACCAATGATGTACAATATTAAAAAAAAAGAGGCAAAAATAGATTATTTTTTTCCCCAATAAGTATTGTTGAAATTTCGTTAAACATACATAGATGAGGCAATATATCAAAATTAAAAAATATTGGAGGTGATTTGAATGAAATGTTGTTACCAGTGATATACAACGTTCAAAAAAGAAAAAAAAAAATAGGCAAAACAGATTTTTTACAATGGGTATGGTTTTAAATTCGGTGAAAATACATAAACGGGGTAATATATAAAATTGACGAAGACTAGTGGTGATTTAGACATGTTAGAGTAAAAATTCATACTTCAAGTTTTTCTGCGACACATGTATCTAAATATATCTCAGACATAGGTATACATGGATATACATGAGATCTCTGTTTTAAAAGACAAAATTGGGACTCGCCCCAGGACGGAGCATTCGTAAAAAGCCCCTGGACTTATGTGTGGGGCTTAGTTCCGTGAGACTTACGCCTCGTCTGTCGGGGCTTACGCCCCGGACATGCCCAATGCCCAGTTTACTAGACTCGCCTAATAGAACTTTATGCAATTGTGTGTAACTAATCTTGTAAATTCTCAATTTTTCTTAATAAGTCATTTACTATTTAAAATTACTTTTTAAATCAGAAATCATTAAGTTGAGAGTATTTTATGTCATAGTTTAAATAAAAATTATTGCACGTTATCCACTAAGATTGCTATGATTTTTAAATAAATCTTTCATTTTAAAAGTATTTATTTATTAAATTTTGTTATGTCTTAATTATATAATAGTCCATAATTTTTTTATAATTATTTTTCTAACTATTTTTTTTTTTCACGTTTACGAGATACTATACTTATTAATATAGTAGCTCGTATTAGCTAGTAACAAATAGTTCGTTATCATGGTATTGTATTAACTTATTGAAACTTAAAAATAAATGATGCTAGAGAATCATATTTAAATTGTTAATTGTAATTTTATATAAATTCTCTTTCAAATAAAAAACATATTAAGTAAAAGGAGTATTTAAACAAAAAATTAAATTATAATATCAAAATTCTTTCAAGATTCTTTACTCCTTAAGAGATATATATAAGATTTCGTATCGAATACATTACTTTTGATTTTTGAGTTATAACGACGTTACAACTAATCTGAATATTATAAAATATGTCATACTTTTCATATTATTCATAGTTGAATTATACTTCATAAATATTTTAAATAAATTATTTGTTATATTTTTGTGATTTTAAGATAATTTTTATAATTATTTTTTTATTTTATACTATCTTAAAATTCTTAAAATTAATAAAATTTAAAGATCCGTGGGACTAACGCCCCATGTCTCAGGGCTTACGCCTCGCCTCACGCCCCGCCTTTTAAAATATTGGTTGTTGCAAATTTGCAATTGCAATTGTACTGGTTGCTCATGCTTCCTTGTCAAACTTTTTGGCCTTCTTGCTTAGATTAAGTGTATTTCCTAAGGCTTATGAACATTATGAACAGAAATTTTTAAGTTATGGATGATGAGAATTGAGAAAGGAACTTTATTTACATAAAATGCAACAGTGCCTTACAGTGGAGACAGTGCCACTTAATATTCTTCTTCAATTGCTTGGTTCCACATATTTCACACACAATACTCATCTGTGAAATGCTTTATACAGCATGGTAGCTTAGCACAGCATGTCCACTGTCCACTGTCCACTCTGCATTTACATCATCTATTTACGTTTGTAAAAAGTTTCCTTTTAAAAGACACGATTCTGTTAATGTATCAAATCGAAATCGTACCGAACCAAAATAAGAAATATCAAATTATACCGAACTATTTTGGAACGATATTTAGTATACGCAATTAATAAATCGAATACCAAAATATCGAACCGAAATACTGAATGCCCACCCCTACTAAGTACGTCACCCACACATGTATTATTATGTTGTCCAAAGTCGATTCTCCCTAGTGTTTTACTTATATTAGATCTCTTAGCCTATGTAATGTAATCGGTAAGATTTTTGCTATGTTGCTTAATTCTATACTCTCCAAGATCATTCCTAATCTGATTAGTGAGAATCAAAGTGGCTTTATTTGTGACAGTTCTACTACTGAAAATATCTTACAAGACATTTTCAAATCTAATGACAATAGGAATATAATCCTCAAATTAAATCTGACTAAGGCTTATAACAGAGGTTCTTGTTCATTGATGAGTGGTGATTTTACCACTCATTTTAGTCTCTTTTCTTTAAATTTTGCGTCCTTTAATGATAATATGAAGTCGTTATGGTGTGTATTGTTAGATTTTCAGGTAAATTATTCCATGAAGTGATTTGAATACAGTTGAAGTGAAATGGAGCAAAAAAATTGGTTGAAAGAATGCAAAAGTCTCCAGGGATTCTGCACCTGCGGAATATAATGCGCAGAAGCGATCTCGCGCCTGCGAGGAGAGAGTCCGCATATGCGGAGTTGAGCAGCTTGACCTGGGATCGCATCTGCGTGTCAAGACCCGCTTATGCGGTTACGCATCTGCGCTTTCAAGACCGCATCTGCAGATCCAGTGCTTCCCTTCATTTTGCGTATCTGCGATGGGCGATCCGCATCTACGGAGCCGCACCTGCGAGGATCTTTCCTATGTGCGGTCAATGGGCATCAATTCTAGGCAGAGATGATGATTCATATTTTCTCAATTCCAAACCCACAAATACATGACCTAGCAGATATTTTTGAGAATTATTACATCTTATACAGATCTTTGGTCAAGAAAACAAGTTTTGGAAGCTAGGGTTCTTGCACACACACTTGGGTCTTGAAGATTTGAAGCTTTTGGTTGAGAATTTCTTATTCCTTTATGCTCATTTCTTCATTTTCTTGCTTTGTGTTGTATATTTAAGTGTGTAATAATTTTTCCAACACTTGAATCTTATTTATGGGAACATTCATATTTAAAGTGTGGATTAAATACCTTGCTGTGCTTATGTATTGAACGATTTTAATTTATTTATGAAGTGAGTTATTTTTTCTTTAATTATTCTTGTTCTTTAATGTTTTCAAAGGGATTAGCTAATGCTAGGACTCGCCCATTAACTTCAAATTAATTTTGAAAAAGATAATTTGGGGTTGGGAAAGATTAATTAACAAGAATTTGAGGCTTTAACCCTCATTTTATAGATTCTACCTAGGGATAGGATTGAAATAGTTGTAGTCATACTCGGGTGTGCTTAATCTCTTAATTGTCCTAGGGATAGTTCAATTAGAAAGTCTTGTTAGTCTTCGGAAGAAGCTAATTTAGAATTGTTATCCGTGGCTAATTAACATAAATACGCTCATATTTATAAAATCGTGAAATACATTGGGTCGTTACTTGAGCGTAATTTCCGATGCATCCATAATTGTAGCCATTGATCATTTTACTTGATTTCTAGGTTAGTTTACATTTTCGTATTTAGGTATAAACATTTTCACAACCAAATTCTAAGTGTTTGACATTGCATAACAAGTGATAAATCTCTTACATTCCTAATCACCTACATATTGTTCTCTGTATTCGACCTCGACTCATAGTTGAGTAATTTATATTGCATGCGACCGTATCCATTTACTTTTTAGTAGTGGATTTAGACGTCATCAAAATTGGTGTCACGACCCAAAATCCCTAAGGTCGTGATGGTGCCGGACACAAGGCCAGGCAAGCCAAAAACATTAACTAATCGAAATAACTTTCCGTTTAAAATCATTTATGAAAATACTTCCTTTCA
This sequence comes from Nicotiana paniculata, assembly GCA_005239505.1. Lineage (NCBI taxonomy): Eukaryota > Viridiplantae > Streptophyta > Magnoliopsida > Solanales > Solanaceae > Nicotiana > Nicotiana paniculata. Next base: position 70,216 of record ML304956.1, read on the forward strand.
CTTCATTACATAATAACCATAAAAGTCTGTTAATTAAAAATAATGGTTTAAAAGATTACACTTAAGCAATTATATCCCAATACATATCCCAGAACTCGGTGTCACAAGTACATGAGACACCAGTTAATATGAAAACACTTCCTTTCACTTCATTCAATAATAACCAAATAAAAGTCTGTTAATTAAAAATAATGGTTTAAAAGATTACACTTAAGCAATTATATCCCAATACATATCCCAGAACCCGGTGTCACAAGTACATGAGCAACTTCTAAGAATTTATACAATTATATATCGCTTGCCCGAGGAACAAATTGGATAAAGGCTCAACATAAGGTATAAATACATATGAGGGAAACTCTGTCAGCTGCGGAACGCCTCCGGATAAATGCAGCCTGTATAAGTCTCCAAGTCAATCACTGTGCTATGAAGGTACCTGTGCAACAAAATGCACAACAAGTGTAGAATGAGTACATAAACAGATATGTACCTAGTGAGTATCCCGTCTAATCTCGAAGAAGTAGTGATGAGAGGTCGACTTGACACTCACTAATGTCCAATAATATAAATGGGACAGAATATGATGAAAGCAATAGGCATGTGAAGGAAGTTAAGCAACAAAATATATATATGAGGCACATAATTCCGAGTAATTTAAAGAAAATGAGTGAATAAGTAGTTTCTCCTTCATTTTTCCCCAAATATCTGTCAAGGCCTTATCCACGAAGTTATTTAACAATCTATATCCTTAAATCAATTTAACAATTTATATATATATATATATGCTGAGGGTCGTCCGGCCCGAACCAACAATAAAAATACACTGTGCACTGCCGAGGATCGAACGACCCATCCCATAAGTGCATTCTTACAAATTAATCATAAAGCTTCACCCGCTCGCGAATCATACCTGCGACTCGGGTGCTGACACATTTATACATAATTAACATAAAGCTCCCCTCGATCGCGAATTATACCTGCGACTCGAGTGCTGACTCTTATATATAATTAACATAAAGCTTCCCTCGATCGCGAATCATACCTGCGACGCGAATGCTGACTCTTATATATAATTAACATAAAGCTTCCCTCGATCGTGAATCATACCTGTGACTCGAGTGCTGATTCTTATATATAATTAACATAAACCTTAATCATACATGCGACTCGAGTGCTGACTCTTATATATAATTAACATAAAGCTTCCCTCGATCGCGAATCATACCTGCGACTCGAATGCTGACTCTTATATATAATTAACATAAAGCTTCCCTCGATCGCGAATCATACCTGCGACTCGAATGCTGACTCTTATATATAATTAACATAAAGCTTCCCTTGATTGCGAATCATACCTGCGACTCGAGTGCTGACTCTTATATATATATATATATATCGGATTTATCAATAAGCTCAGTAGAGGCTATACTTGTAACAAGGATTAATTCACTGGAAATTCAGAGGCAACTCTCTACCATTTGCATACTAGTTCAAAGATAATAAGCATACTGGTTCAAAGATAATAAACAACTCAAAGTTTGGCTAAAGATACACATAAGGCACGTAATGGCATGCTCGTGAGTCCTAAAACTACCCGACATGATATAATAGTCGCTACGTACGGATTCTCGTCACTTTGTATGCACGTAGCCCCAAAAACAATTACACACCGCACGTAGAACACCTATGGGGACAATTTCCTCTTACAAGATTAGAAAGGAGACTCACCTCGCTCCGAAGATTCATACCCGGCTTCCAAACCTCTATGTCGACTTCAATGGATGTGCAACGCCCCCAAACTATCCAAATAATGATAAATCAATGAAAATATACTCAAATATTTATTAAAAATTCAGATTATATAAACTCCCATCTCCGCTCAAGGAATTGACCAAAATACCCTCGGGGCCACGTGCCCGGATTCCGAAATTTCTCGAAGATAAATTCTACCCATAACTTTACTAACTCAAATATACTATTTGTTACAGTTTTCATGCTCAAATTCATGGTAAAATTCCAAGTTCTAGGTCTTCCCAAAAAATTTCCAAATTTATACAAATTTTCCATGTCTAAATCCATGTAAGATCACATATTTAACTCAAAAATAGGAATAAATCACTTACCTTGTGTTGCTTGTTGAAAATCCCTCCTCGAGCTCTCTAAAATCATCTAAGCCAAATGAAAGAAATGGGCCAAAATTCGTGTTTAAAACAATCTGCCCATGCTTCATCGAGTTGTACCTTGCGCTTGTGCTGTTCAGGTTGTACATCCTATTAAAATTTTTCCTTGTTGAACACCTTCTGATAAAACATCCATAACTCCTTATTGAAATATCCAAATAACAAACGGTTTGAATATTTAGAAACTAAACTCGAAGATCTTTAATTTGATAGGTTGCAGACCATATAACGCTTTATATATTCCGAGATATGAGCTTCTAAAGTCGGCTCCATGCATCAGAAAATTCTTGCAAAACTGCTCCACCAACCATCTTCAATCGGTCATCACTTTTTGCAAAAAACTCGAAATGACAAATGGTTTAATATTCTGATAACTAGACTTCAAGATATACAACTTTCATGTTTTGCAAATTTTCATATTTATTATAGATTCCTATATATACGCTTCTAAAGTTAGCTCTTCGATGCATAAATTGCTGTCCCAAAACAGATTTGCTGCAGAATTTTCAGCAGCTATTTTGGTCAGAAATCCATTTTGTTAACCTTCCGAAATCAACCCGAGGCCCTCGCAACCTTAACCAATTGTACCAACATGTCCCAAAACATGATACGAACTCGCTCGAGGCCTCAAATCACATCAAACAACGTCGAAATCATGAATCGCACTCCAATTCAAGCTTTATGAACTTTGAAATTTCAAACTTCTACATCCGATGCCGAAACCTATCAAATCACGTCCGATTGACNTTCTTGCAAAACTGCTCCACCAACCATCTTCAATCGGTCATCACTTTTTGCAAAAAACTCGAAATGACAAATGGTTTAATATTCTGATAACTAGACTTCAAGATATACAACTTCCATGTTTTGCAAATTTTCATATTTATTATAGATTCCTATATATACGCTTCTAAAGTTAGCTCTTCGATGCATAAATTGCTGTCCCAAAACAGATTTGCTGCAGAATTTTCAGCAGCTATTTTGGTCAGAAATCCATTTTGTTAACCTTCCGAAATCAACCCGAGGCCCTCGCAACCTTAACCAATTGTACCAACATGTCCCAAAACATGATACGAACTCGCTCGAGGCCTCAAATC